>JAQISU010000115.1:2122500-2270000 GCA_029339505.1 Unio delphinus | reverse complement strand
AAGTTACCTTTAATTGCTATACATTTACATCCGGTGTACTTGGTGGCCGTGTAGTCAACGATTTGGTGGCCGTGTGGTCAACGATTTAGTGGTGGTTTTGTCAAAGATTTGGTGGCCGTGTGGTCAACGGCGCTCTCTTTACATACAGATCACTGTACCAGGTACTCTTGAATACGAGTCTCGGTCTCGGCCAGTTTGGGAATATGAGATGTCTTGCCACTAGCTTCCCATGGGTTTGTTGTTCCATCCGTGGGGTGTTAGTTTTTCCCGGGGGTTTCCTCAATAAAATATACTGCCCATCATGTATATATCATGCCATTTATTGAATAATTGCGTGACACTAATAACAAAAGCAAACGTAATAATATTTAACATCCTAAAAATTGCTAAGATTGAGCAAGTGTCTCGCAAATGGGACGCTTTTCACTGATTGACCTATCTATTGGTATCTAGTCTGTAGTCCAGTTTAGAACCTACAAAAGCAAGTGTTCTACGAATAGGACGTTTTGCATAAATCAACCTATCTATAAATACAAACGATTCTATAGTCACCTTAGGAGTGGAAAAATACGTTGTAATTTTCTCATCTTCTCGTAAAATGAAAATCATTCTTAGAGAGCCAACATTTTTTAAAGTTTAAATCATCATATTTTGTCAGTCTCGATTAATCGTACGGATAAATGTAAACGTAATTTCGTGACTTGATGACCTTGGTATCATAACCTCTAGATGATCTCTAACAATGTTTATCATCATCCTCATCATCAGTCTCTTGTCCTAGTGTAGTCGTTGAGGCACTGTGCTGCTGAATATCTGACCAGTTCCCTCCACTTGTATCGATCATGCACTAATGTTCGTGTCTACGAAAAACTTTTCCTGGTCCATTCTGTGATGTTATCAGTCCACTTGTTTCTCTATCTACCTCTTATTCTGCCACCCCGGACGCTGCGCTGCAGAACTGTTGTGGATAGACTGTTGGCTCTAATGACATGGCCATACCATTTCAGCTTTTCTTTTTGATAGTGGTGAGGAGGTCTTTATAATGGCCTATTTTGTGTCTGATGGTGATACGCACTTCTTCCTTTGTGATGTGGTTTGTAATAGAGATGCCAAGGATGGTTCTGTAACATCTTATTTCAAGTGCCTGGATTCTTCGTTGTAATTCTGCTGTCAGGGTCCAGGCCTCACATGAATACAGAAAGATTTAGATGACTAGTGCTCTCAATAGTTTGATTTTAGTTTTCAGACAGATATTCTTGTCTCTCCAGATGGGTCTTAGCTTTGACATGGCTGCCGTTGTTTGTTCTGCTCGTGACAAAATGTTTGCTTTTGATCCCTCTTTGTTGATTATGGAACCAAGATAGTTGAATTGGCCCACTGTTTCCAGTTCCTGTCCTTTGACTTTAATCTTGGTTGAGATTTGTTTGCCACTATTTGTTATCACCTTTGTCTTTTCGGCGCTTATCTCCATGTCAAATCTGGAAGATGTTTAATCAAGGTTCTGCACTAAGGTGGCGCGCTCGTCTTCGCTGCCTGCCAGCCCATCAATGTCATATGCAAAGCGTAGGTTGGTGATGTTACATCCGCCAATGATGACTGTCCAACAGTAGTTTTCCAGGGCTTTACCCATGATGCTCTCTAAGTAGATGTTAAAAAAGCGTTGGTAAGTGACAGGAGACAGCCTTGACGTACTCCAACTGTTGTCTTTAACCAGTCCACCACAGAAACTTGAGCAATTACTGAACTGGTAACTTGATGGTATTAGTCAACTTTTGACCCATGTTGTACTTCTTCAATGTGGCCCACAATCCCTCATGCCATTCCCTGTCAAAAGCCTTTTTGAAATCTATGAAAACATGATATATGTATTGTTGATGTTGGAAGTACCTTTCACACAGAACCTTGAGATTGAATATTTGTTCGGTTCTGATTCTTCCACTCCTGAATCCTTCTTCAGCGATTATTTGTTCTGCTTGTGGTCTCAGTCTGTTCATGATGATATTCAGCATCACCTTACTAGCACGGCAGATCAAACGGATAGTTCTGTAATTTTGGCACATCTTCAGATTGCCGTTTGGGGGAGTGTTATAATCAGTGAATGGGTCTACAGTGTTGGTCATTCACCTGTCTGCCAGATCTTGTTGCAGATTTTTGTTAGTAGCTCCATCACTGATTCCCCACCATTCTGGATACGTTCAGCTGGGATGTTGTCTATTCCAGCTGCCTTCCCTTTCGTCACTGCTTTCATTGCTGATTCCACATCTTTTTTTAGAATGGGAAATCATCAGGAGGAATTTGTAACTTCGAGCACCTCCTGGTCTCCTGTGGATGGATGGTTGTAGAGTTCTTTACAATAATCAGTCCATCTTTCTGCAATGCTACTTGCTTCTGTTAGGCATTTTCCATTTTCGTCTTGATGGTACTGACTTTTGGTTACTTTTGTCTGGTGAGGTCTGTCAAAATTTGGAATGCCTTTTTGCCCTTATCAGACGGCTCTCTATTTATGTGCACGTTTGTCCAATCCAACCTTAATTTGCTTTCTTCAAGTTTTTTTCTGACATTCTCGTTTATTTCTCGGTACTCCATTACCGCTGTTGTTTATCTGGTGTTTTGTTAGGTCTCTTCGGGCATCACACAGATTTAGAATATCTTCTGTAACCCTGGGATTTTTATTTTGGAGATGGAGGCCAATGATGTCCTTGGCAGCTGTTGTCATGACTGTGTTGAAAGTGTCTGTCATTACTTCAACATCAACAGCCATCACAAGGAGTGGAGCATCTTTGCCAACTTTGACATTCCAGTCTCCTTGGATGATGAGGATGTCTTTTTTACTTAACATGTTTATAATACCCTGGAGTTTGTTGTAAAACTCTTCTATTTCTTCATCATACGTGTTCTAGCGTCGTTTAAAGTTTACACGGAATTTCCATGTAAACTAACATTTTACAGTTTATTTCAAGGCGAGGAAAATAAATATCAGCAGGTGTTTTACCGTATTAAAGTCGCATCAGTATTCACAATGGAAGTGTCTATTTGTACGGCTGCAGTGTGGTAAATTGGGTATACATCATTCGCACGGCAGCCGGATATCCATTGTAGCAAAGACTATTCGCATGGTTACGGTGTCTGTGTGATAGCGTGGATTATAATAAGGTATTTTATGCCAACAATTAGAGACCAGTAATGTTGGACTTCATGACTAACAGTCGACAATTAGCATAAGTTGTTTCGGTATTTCTTTCAATGGATAAGGCAAAACATTAATGCAAAATACAAGGAATAGTTTATAAATAGGTTTTATTGGAAATATAATATACAGTGTACTACTTCGAAAATTCCTCTGTAAATCAGCCATTTTTTGCACGTCATTGTCGGTAATTGTCAGCAAGGTTTGATTGATTCAACTGGATCCTGATTTTCTTTATGTCAAAAAGGGTATTGATACAAAGGAAATTAAGTGTTAAACTGTACCAGTATTAATAATAGCGACTTGAAATAAGTTGCAAAGGATGGTATTTTTTTGTGGAAGAGAACACCAAACGTATGATAATTTTATTTGTGCATGGTAATTATATTTTGGAAGCCGACACATTTTCTTGTAAAAAAAATTCTAAATTTGCTGAATAACATATAATTAATTTTAAGACCATGAAATATCCGGGGTATATATTGTGTTTACATCAATTTACATAAAACAACAAATGTCGTTGTAGTTAATTGATTTGTAGGACCAAAAAATATTTCCCAGCATTCGTAACAAGTTAAAACATATAAGCTGAAATATAAATTTAAATGTTCAATTCATGTAGAAACAGCTATTTAAAAGTTTGCAAACACAATGGTTAATGTTCGCTGATAAGCAGTTACAAGAGAAAAGCCAAGGACCGAAAACTGAACTTTTCTATACCAATATCGACCTGACCAAGGTATTCGACATTGTTAGCATAGAGGGCATGTGGAAGGTCATGGCCAAGTATGGATGTCAAAAGAAATGTATCACCATAATGCAGCGATTCCGTGATGGTATGGAAGCTAGAGTCGGAAACGATGGTGAGACAGATCCCTTTCTTGTCTCTAACGGAGTGAAGCAGGGCTGTATACTGGCACAAACACTTTTCAGTCTCATGTTCTCAACCATACTCACTGATGACTTCAGATATGGAAATCAGCATCAGATACGGAACTGATGGTAAACTGTTCAACCTCAGGAGACTCTAAGCAAACACAAAGGTCATAACAGACATCATCCAATACTTAATAGTTTCTGATGACTACGCCCAAAACGCTGGCTCTGAAGCTGACATGCAAAGCAGCGTCCACAAGTTCTCTGATGCTTGCACAAATTTCGGCCTGACGATTTCCACATTGACGACTGAAATAATGTATCAGTCAGATCCAGAGCCAAACATCATAGTCAACGATTACAAACTGATTGCAGTGAACAAGTAGTTTACCTATCTTGGCAGCACTCTGTCCCATAATTTTGTAATAGATGACGAAGTTAATGACAGTATTGCAAAGGCCAGAGCAACATTCGGCAGACTGCAAGCAAAGGCTTGGAACAGAATAGGCGTTAGTCTTCGGTCAAAGTGGAATGTGTACAGATCGATAGTACTCCCTGTGTTGATATACGTCTGCGAAACATGGACAGTGTACCAGCGCCATTCAATAACGTTGAACCACTTCCACACTACCTGCCTCAGAAGGCTCCTAAACATCAAGTGGCAAGACAGGATCCCGGATACTGAAATCCTTGCCCAAGCAAGCCTTCCCAGTATCTACACCATCTTGATGCAATCACAGTTGCGATGGGCAGGTCATGTACCTCGCATGCCAGACCACCTGCTTCAAGAAACACTTGTATGGCGAACTTAAACGAGGAAAACGCAACAAAGGAGGCCAGAGAAAACAACACAGGGACACGACGAATACGTCACTGAAGAACATTTGCGTTAGATATGACATGTGTAAGCAGGGTCGTGTGGCGTTTTTCCACCCCTAAAGGTATTACAGCGTGCGAGGGCAACAGGACAACAGCGACATAATAACAAAGGTGGGACATGAAATCCTGAGCCAGTAACCCCACGATCAGCGTAGCATGTCCACAATGCCACAGAACATTCAGGGCGCACATCGTCCTCATCGGCCACCTACGCACCCACATACCATTTTTTCCCAATAAATCACTGGATTACTTAAAATGGTCCTCGTCGACTTGATGGACACACACACACACACACACACAAACACACACACAACAAGTGTGCAAAAGGTCATCTGCAGATAATGTGTGTAACAGCCATACAAATAGTCTTTAAAAATAAGATATACACATATACACAGCTGGTGTGCGAATAGCCTTGACCCCTTACTATTCTCATTTTGGACTTGTACACTGAATATTTAAAAATATTGGATATGATGTTGTATACTACAGAATGTCCAAGTTTACGAGGGCATCCTAATCCGCGTATACAAGGGTCCACTTGTTTCATACGCATTCAATAACCTTTTACTCTCTACTTCATCGTCATGTTATGTTAAATGAATAACACATTTGAACAAACACTATTTCAACAATTTGTTGAACATTTAACTTTTATTTTATGCATGGAACCTGAACAACATGTATTTAGCCGTGATACTAGTGTCCGTGATGGGAGTTCTGATCAGAGACACTATAACCATCACATATGCTAGGTCTCTAATTAGTGATGCCAGAAATCCGATCAGCGACGCTAGAACTCCGATCAGACACTATAACTTAGATCATTGATGCTATAACTGGAACTGGATCAGCGATGCTAGAACTCCGATCTGTGATGTTATAACTCCGATCAGAGACACTAGAACACTAATCAGAAACGATAGAACTCTACTCCGAGATGCTCTGACCAGCCACGCTAGAAATTCGATCAGTTACGCTAGAACTCTGATCAGACACTAATACTTCGATCAAAGATGCTAGAACTCTGACCAGTAATGCCAGAATTCATATGAAATGATAAAACTTCAATCAGAAATGATCGAACTCTGACCAGTAATGCAAGAATTTATACGAAATGCTAGATCTCCAATGAGAGATGCTCGAACTCTGAGCAGTGATGCTTCAATTTCCAATCAGCAATGCTAGAATTCCAAACAGTGTTGCTAGAATTCCGATCAGAGATTGTAAAACTCTAATTATCTAGAACTCTGACCAGTGATGCATGCTAGAACTCCAAACAGAGATCCCAGAACTCTGATTAGAGATACTAAAACTCCAATCAAATATGCGAAAACGCTGACCAGTGACGGTATAACTTAGATCAGTGATGCTAGAACTCCAATTAGTGACGCTGAAATTCCGATTAGATGCTAGAACTCGAATCAGAGATGCTATAATTATGAGCGGTGATGCTACAACTCCGATCAGTGATACTAGAATTCTGATCAAAGAATCTTAAACTCTAATCAATAAAGAACTTTGATCAGTGATGTTAGAAATCTAATCAGAAACACTAGAACCATGATCAGTGATGATGGAACTCAAGTCAGGGATGCCAGAAAACCAATGAGAGATGCTAGAACTCAAATCAGTGATGTTAGATCTCCGATCTGTGATGCTAGAATGCCGAAGAGAGATGTTATAACTTTGATCAGAGGCACTAGAACTCCGAACAGATTTGCTAGAACTCCGATAAGTGCTGCTAGAACTCCGATAAGAAATGCTGGAATTCCTATCACTGATGCTAGAACTCTGAACCGAGATGCTAGAACTCCGAACAAATATGCTAGAACTCTGTCTGTCTACTGATGATATAACTCCGATCATTGATGCTAGATTCTGATCACATACTAGAACTCCGATCAATGCTGATATAACTCTGTTCCGAGCCACTATAACTTCGATCAAAGATGCTTGAACTCTGACGAGTGACGCTAAAACTTCGATCAGAGATGCTAGCAGAGACACTAACACTCCGACCAGTTTTGCTAGAACTCAAATAAGAGATTATAGAACTCCAAACACTGATGATAGAACTCCGAACAGAGTCACTATAACTCAAATAAGAGATCATAGAACTCGGAACAGAGACACTAGAACTCAAAAAAGAGATCATAGAACTCCGAACAGAGACACTAGAACTCAAATAAGATATCATAGAACTCCGAACAGAGACACTAGAACTCAATCAAAGATGCTAAAACTCTGATCAATGCTGCTTTAGATCAGATCACACACTTGAACTCCGATGAGAAATGCTAGAAATCCGATAAGTCATGCTAAACCTCCAAACTGTGATGCTCGAATATCGATCAGAAATACTAGAACTCCAGATTCTAGAACTCTAGTCAGATGTTAGAATTCCGATCAGTGATGCTAGCACTCAAGTCAGATGTTAGAACTCCGATCAGTGGTGTTAGAACTTCGATTAGAGACACTAGAACTCTAATAAGACAAACTTGAATTAAGAACAGTGATGCTAGAACGCCGATCAGCGAGACTATACCTCTGACCAGTGTATCTAGAATTATGATCAGTGCTGCTATAACTCTGCTCAAAGACACTATACATCTAATCAGAGATCCTAAAATTAAAATCAGTGATGCTAGAGCTCCAATCAGACATCTCTGACAGAGATGCTAGAGCTCTGAGCAGTGATGCTTGAACTCCGATCAGAAATTCTAGAACTGACCAGTGATGCTAAAATCTCCGATCAGATACTCTAGAACTCTAATCAGAGATGCTAGAACTCTGACCGGTAATGCTAAACCTCATATCAGAGGTGCTACATTTCCGATCAGAGACACTAGAACGCCGATCAGTGATGCTATAGATATCGATCAGATACTCTAGAACTCTACTTAGAGATGCAAGAACTCTTAGATGTTATAACTCTGATTAATGATGCTCGAACTCCGATCAGAGATACCAGAACTCTAACCAGAGATGATACAATTAAGATCAATGATGTTAGAACTCTGATCAGCCATGCAAACATTCCGATCAGAGACTTTAGAACTCCAACCAGAGATGCTAGAACGCTGGCCAGTGATGATAGAACGCCAATGAGAGATGCTAGAACTTCGAACTTCGATCAGTGATGATATAACTCCGATCAGACACTAGAACTCTGATCAGAGATGCTATACCTCTTATCCGATGTACTAGAACTCTGATAAGAGATGCTTGAACTCCAATCAGAGATGTTACCATTTGTGTATAGTGCAAAGTTGAAAATATCTCGAATGCATTAACCCATTCTTGTTTCACTTGAATTTCACCAATCTTAAGAGTATGCCATACTGTAAATATAATGCGGTATTAGTGAAAACCAATTATAGTTTATTGTT
This sequence comes from Unio delphinus, assembly GCA_029339505.1. NCBI lineage: Eukaryota > Metazoa > Mollusca > Bivalvia > Unionida > Unionidae > Unio > Unio delphinus. The sequence continues at coordinate 2,261,663 of JAQISU010000115.1, read as the reverse complement.
TTGTTTTTCAAAAACTGGTACACAAACACAACACAAACCATCATCAATGTGTGAAATTTAATGACATTCAATATTAAAAATGTAATAAATAATATAATATAAGTAAGAAAAAGACGTTTTATTCAAGGGTGGTCGTATGCTCATTCAAGTATAAATGGGAGGAATCCTTACTACCAGATGTCACGTCCGGTATTATATATATATATATATATATATATATATATATATATATATATATATATATATATATATATATATATATATATATTCCACTTTTAAAGACAAAGCAAGAAATATCAAAAAGGATTCAACAGCTTATGTTAGATCCGGTAAAACTCTTAACACCATCCCGGACTCCACGTTCCATTGTAATATTTAGGGTTTGATTTAGGATCCGGTGGCGGATAATTGGCAGGAACCAACGACTTTTTGTACTCTGCAAGACGTTGTTTCAGGATGTCTACAATAGCAGGGTATTTTTCGGCGATGTCAAAGTGTTCAGTGGGATCATCTGCTCAGATAAAAACACAAAAAGTATATTTTAAGAAACATTCTGTTTCTATCTCTTACAAGATAAATTAGAAATGGATTATTCTTTAGATATTTGTTTCTTAAAAGCGACAATTAAGATTCATTGTGTCTTTGTTTTGTCCAGTAAAAGTGTAATCATTCATGCCTTCAAATAGTATTAGGTTTCTAAATAGATTCTAGCAACAAACAAGTGAATGAATATCAAAGACAAATCAATAAATAATGTATTGTACCAAACTATTACGTTCGAGTCTTACCGGTGATTAAAAAAAGACGATATTTCGGCTCGGCAGAGCTGTTGTCTGATTGGTATTCGTCTAACTCATCCAGATAAAGGTCTCTTTCAAGTTTAGGCAATGGATACCACTCGTTGTATTTTCCTGGGCTTCCCTCTATAAGTTTATAGTCGCCAACTCTATAGATGGTCACGTGAAATAAAGCGTAAATGTCAGTTTTGATGGGATTTTAAATGTAAAAATTGAGTTCCAAAACAGTATATATCATAAGTACATCTTGAAATAAGAAATATATTCATGCTATTCCATACGTTTCTTATATTTCGTGTTCAAGATCTTTTTGTTTGGGACCATTAACAGCTCCGACATGTAATATTTTGTTGTCATGTCACATTGTGATTTCCTTATTTATTATATTTCTACTGATACATCTTACATAATTGTCATTTTTCATACACCTTATTTATCCTTAATTATCTTGTTAAAATATCCAAATTTCTTTATGAATGGTAGTTTTAGTTTTTGTATAATGTCACATTCTTCAACGCATGCGTTTGTAAGCATTGTTGTGAACTCATTATTTATAACAAACTAATCGGTTGCTAGATTGCATAATTATAATAAAAATATATACATAAAGAACAAACCTGATAGCAGCATTATGGTCTATTTCATCGATGTTGTATACGAACTCTGACCTGGCTGAAGGCCTATTGTCACTAATTGTTGACCACATGTCCTTTCCGTCTATACCTGGATCTGGATTAAAAATAAAAATACATACAACTGACTTCGATTACATTTTACAAGTGGACTATTTTTCTAAATAAATGTTGAGGTATATATTTTAACTAAAAACGTGTATGTATGTATGTATGTATGTATGTATGTATGTATGTATGTATGTATGTATGTATGTATGTATGTGTGTGTGCGTGTATTTGGATGTATTGATAGAGACACAATTAAAATGTTTAGCGACTATTTATGAGACGATTTCACATAAACATATTAACTTCTAACATATCTTTGATATAGCAAAACACTGAGGTTTGCTTTAAACAAATTCCACCATATTTGATTCTATTAATACTATATTCAACTGGACGAAATGAAATGTTTCATATCTTCTTATAATGTTGGATGTAAAATTATCGAGAAAGGTTAAATGATGACAGAGGAAGCTTTCTGTAATGGCATCTGATCTATGGGAACATCTGTAATTGCATTTTTGTTGTCACTATTAAAATCAGTTGTCATGAAGAAATTAAGACACTTAATTTAAATATGTCAATATTAAAATCAGTTATCATTGAAAAGATATGAATTTTAAGCGTGTTAATATTAAAATCAGTTAACACTGAGAAGAGACGAATTTTAAACGTGTTAATATTAAAATCAGTTAACATTGAGAAGAGACGAATTTTAAACGTGTTAATATTAAAATCAATTAACACTGAGACGAATTTTAAACGTGTTAATATTAAAATCAGTTAACACTGAGAAGAGACGAATTTTAAGCGTGTTAATATTACAATTAGTTAACACTGAGAAGAGACGAATTTTAACGTGTTAATATTAAAATCAGTTAACACTGAAAAGAGACGAATTTTAAACGTGTTAATATTAAAATCAGTTAACACTGAGAAGAGACGAATTTTAAACGTGTTAATATTAAAATCAGTTAACACTGAGAAGAGACGAATTTTAAACGTGTTAATATTAAAATCAGTTAACACTGAGAAGAGACGAATTTTAAACGTGTTAATATTAAAATCAGTTAACACTGAGAAGAGACGAATTTTAACGTGTTAATATTAAAATCAGTTAACACTGAGAAAAGACGAATTTTAAACATGTCAATATTAAAATCAGTAGCGCTATACAGCTTTAAGACACTAATTTAAATATGGCTAACAACGTGAATTAAATTTTGGATGCAAGAACTTTGAAAAGAGCTAGAAAACGATGACATATAACTTAATATTAAATGATACTATTACAATCATGTTCGGTTACGTTTCGTTTATATGTGAGTGGACATTGAATGTTCATAAATAGTGCTTTAATCTAGACTTGTTTATTTGTAACATAATTTAAATTTGAATACAAGAAATTCATTGACTAGGTTTCAAGCAACAATAATGGTTTACCTGCAGTGCCACCTGCCACATGAAGCAGGGTAGGGTACCAGTCTACTGCGTGCATCATTCTGCAAAACAGGTTGTCATAATAATCTGTATTCATACAGAAAAGCTTATCATATCTTTACCACTATATAGGTTACCTGAATTTGATGTCAAATAACTCTAAAAGTCATCTCAATCGAAGGTCAAATAACTCTAAAAGTCATCTCAATCGAAGGTCAAATAACTCTAAAAGTCATCTCAATCGAAGGTCAGATAACTATAGATGATATCACTTGAGTCTGAACCCAGTTAACTCTGTATATATCATCTGATTCTGATATCAAAATATCTGATAACGTCATCTGATTCTGATATCAAATATCTGATAACGTCATCTGAATCTGATATCAAATATATGATAACGTCATCTGAATCTGATATCAAATATCTGATAACGTCAACGATCTGATAACGTCATCTGATTCTGATATCAATTATCTGATAACGTCAACTGAATGTGATATCAAATAACTATAAACATCATCTGAATCTAGTAGTTGAAGTAGTAGAGTCAGTAGTAGTAGCTGTTGTTACATTGTGTACCAATACTATTAGTAGTTGTTCTTCTTCTCACTCTACCAATAAAAGAAGTAATTTTTTTATATTGTTGATCAGTAGTAGTAGTAGTAGTAGTAGTAGTAGTAGTAGTAGTAGTAGTAATAGTAGTAGTATCAGCAGCAGTAGTAATGGTAATTCTATTTGTTGTAGCATTAGAAGAAGTGGGAGTGTAGCAACAGCAGCAGAGTATAAAAATAGTCTAAATGCTAGGGGGAGGAGGAAGATAGTGGTTCTTTTGAAAGGTTCTCCATTTGATACATGGCATGCTTACTCTGTGTTTAGATACTTCGTCTGATTTAGAAGAGTGTCACTATAGACGAAAGCTGATCCCTTAGTGCCCCCCTCCCATAGGGTCGTCTTGGCCCCTCGTAGAGGAAGATTGTTCGCTCCTAAATAGGTAGGCCCGCCGTTCTATTGTTGAAACAAGACAAAAATGAATTGATACAAATGAACTCTTGACGACAACAAAAAGTGCAACTTAAACTTTCAATAATGTTAATATATATTTAATTATATTTAATATAATAATTTGCTTTGGAAATTTGTGTGATTGTTTAATTGTATATGCTAAGCGGCAAAATAAAATTGACCTACTAACATTAATAAATGACTGCATTTGCTCGCTTTACTGACATGATTATGCTTTTACTATGTTTTGTTATTTTTTGGACAGTCTCTCTGTCTCTCTCTCTGTCTCTCTCTCTCTCTCTCTCTCTCTATTTATGTTGGGGTTCCGAGTAGCCTAAAGCGCTCCCGTTACGGACAAGTGTCATCTCACCTGTCTGCGCGGGCTCGAGTCTCGGATTCGGCCAATGTGGGTATGTAAGAAAGCGTGCCAGTAGCTTCTCGTGGGTCGGTGGATCTCTTTGGTGGTTTTCCTGGGTTCTTCCTCCACCATTAATATTGGCCGCCATGTATAGCTTACCGTGTGCTGAAAAATGGCGTTAAACCCTATAACAACATCATCTCTCTATTTACCCATCTGTCTATATAACTGGTTATCACTAAGTTACTAACATCGTTTATTCATTTCAACAAAGAAGACCAAACAATTTTAGCTAAAATTAAATAAAAATAATCACTTACATCTGTTGTGAAAACGAGAAGTAAATTGTCCATAAATCCTCTTTGCCTCAACACAGTAGTTATATTTCCTACTGCCTCGTCTAATGCGGATACCATTCCTGACAATGAAGTTTGTATTTCAACGACCAGCTCATGCGTCAAAATACAATACAATGATATAACGCACTACAATTTAAAAAGCTGTACTCTTTCCACGGGACATTTCAATTACATTCATAAAATAAGTGCATCGAGTAGAATTTTATTAAAATTAGTTAATTCCCCTAATTTAATAATAAAACGGCTATAAATACCAAATAATAAAGTGTTTATTGATTAAATAAATAATGTTGATTAAACACACCGTGTTTCACTTTACGTAAACAATTCCGAACTAAGTCAAGTCAAATTTAGCTTTCATATTTCGGTTTTCTACGCTAATATGACTTTGGTCGTAATTAGCCACCTCGTGTGTTGTAAAAGACTTCAAAAGGGGTAATTACTCACCACAGTAAAGTCTCCGGTCCTTATCTTGAATGTGAGCATATATCTTCTCAAATCGCTCAGGCACCTAAAAATGCAACAAAAAAGGTCAAGTTCAAATTTATTACAAGTTCCACAAAAACTACAAATTTTTTAAGTCTCGTGTTATTTGCAAAGTCTATTTTTGTTTACAAAATTTAAGTTAATTGATCATTACTAGAATATAGAATTACTTAACAAGCAATGATTTTTAAACTATTTTATCGGCATGGAAAAAAATATTCTAGCTGATACATCAAAAAAATAACACGTTAGTAAAATTGACTACGCAACGTGCAAGTGGTTTCATTTTGAATCATTTTATGCTTCAAGTCTCTAACAATAATGTTTACAAAAAACGGAAATAAAATGCAACCTCATCACATGCTATTTGTTGTAGAAGTAACTGTAAGATACTATTGAAAATACAGATAATAGATCTAACACCAAACAAGAATGCCTATTGAAAATACAGATATTAGATCTAACACCAAACAAGAATGCCGCTTACAATCTTACTGTTGGATTTACATGTAATACAGTGTTTATCTAACACTAATAACACTAAAGCTTACTATCCTCTACATTTTTAGTGTTGGATTTACATGTAATACAGTGTTTATCTAACACTAAAACTTACTATCCCCTACATTTTTAGTGTTGGATTTACATGTAATACAGTGTTTATCTAACACTAAAACTTACTATCCCCTACATTTTAAGTGTTGGATTTACATGTAATACAGTGTTTATCTCACACTAATAACACTAAAACTTACTATCCCCTACATTTTTAGTGTTGGATTTACATGTAATACAGTGTTTATCTAACACTAAAACTTACTATCCCCTACATTTTTAGTGTTGGATTTACATGTAATACAGTGTTTATCTAACACTAAAACTTACTATCCCCTACATTTTAAGTGTTGGATTTACATGTAATACAGTGTTTATCTCACACTAATAACACTAAAACTTACTATCCCCTACATTTTTAGTGTTGGATTTACATGTAATACAGTGTTTATCTAACACTAAAACTTACTATCCCCTACATTTTTAGTGTTGGATTTACATGTAATACAGTGTTTATCTAACACTAAAACTTACTATCCCCTACATTTTAAGTGTTGGATTTACATGTAATACAGTATTTATCTAACACTAATAACACTAAAACTTACTATCCCCTACATTTTAAGTGTTGGATTTACATGTAATACAGTGTTTATCTAACACTAAAACTTACTATCCCCTACATTTTAAGTGTTGGATTTACATGTAATACAGTGTTTATCTCACACTAATAACACTAAAACTTACTATCCCCTACATTTTAAGTGTTGGATTTACATGTAATACAGTGTTTATCTCACACTAATAACATTACAACTTACTATCCCCTACATTTTAAGTGTTGGATTTACATGTAATACAGTATTTATCTAACACTAATAACACTAAAACTTACTATCTCCTACATTTTAAGTGTTGGATTTACATGTAATACAGTATTTATCTAACACTAATAACACTAAAACTTACTATCCCCTACATTTTAAGTGTTGGATTTACATGTAATACAGTATTTATCTCACACTAATAACACTAAAACTTACTATCCCCTACATTTTAAGTGTTGAATTTACATGTAATACAGTGTTTATCTCACACTAATAACATTACAACTTACTATCCCCTACATTTTAAGTGTTGGATTTACCTTTAATACAATGTTTATCTCACACTAATAACACTAAAACTTACTATCTCCTACATTTTAAGTGTTGAATTTACATGTAATACAGTGTTTATCTCACACTAATAACACTAAAACTTACTATCCCCTACATTTTAAGTGTTGGATTTACATGTAATACAGTATTTATCTAACACTAAAACTTACTATCCCCTACATTTTTAGTGTTGGATTTACCTTTAATATAGTGTTTATCTCACACTAATAACACTAAAACTTACTATCCCCTACATTTTAAGTGTTGGATTTACATGTAATACAGTATTTATCTAACACTAAAACTTACTATCCCCTACATTTTAAGTGTTGGATTTACCTTTAATACAGTGTTTATCTCACACTAATAACACTAAAACTTACTATCCCCTACATTTTCAGTGTTGGATTTACATGTAATACAGTATTTATCTAACACTAACAACACTAAAACTTACTATCCCCTACATTTTAAGTGTTGGATTTACATGTAATACAGTATTTATCTAACACTAATAACAATAAAACTTACTATCCCCTACATTTTAAGTGTTGGATTTACCTTTAATACAATGTTTATCTCACACTAATAACACTAAAACTTACTATCTCCTACATTTTAAGTGTTGAATTTACATGTAATACAGTGTTTATCTCACACTAATAACACTAAAACTTACTATCCCCTACATTTTAAGTGTTGGATTTACATGTAATACAGTATTTATCTAACACTAAAACTTACTATCCCCTACATTTTTAGTGTTGGATTTACCTTTAATATAGTGTTTATCTCACACTAATAACACTAAAACTTACTATCCCCTACATTTTAAGTGTTGGATTTACATGTAATACAGTATTTATCTAACACTAAAACTTACTATCCCCTACATTTTAAGTGTTGGATTTACCTTTAATACAGTGTTTATCTCACACTAATAACACTAAAACTTACTATCCCCTACATTTTCAGTGTTGGATTTACATGTAATACAGTATTTATCTAACACTAACAACACTAAAACTTACTATCCCCTACATTTTAAGTGTTGGATTTACATGTAATACAGTATTTATCTAACACTAATAACAATAAAACTTACTATCCCCTACATTTTAAGTGTTGGATTTACCTTTAATACAGTGTTTATCTCACACTAATAACACTAAAACTTACTATCCCCTACATTTTTAGTGTTGGATTTACCTTTAATACAATGTTTATCTCACACTAATAACACTAAAACTTACTATCCCCTACATTTTAAGTGTTGGATTTACATGTAATACAGTATTTATCTAACACTAAAACTTACTATCCCCTACATTTTTAGTGTTGGATTTACCTTTAATACAGTGTTTCTCTCACACTAATAACACTAAAACTTACTATCCCCTACATTTTAAGTGTTGGATTTACCTTTAATACAGTGTTTATCTCACACTAATAACACTAAAACTTACTATCCTCTACATTTTAAGTGTTGGATTTACATGTAATACAGTATTTATCTAACACTAATAACACTAAAACTTACTATAACACTAATAACACTAAAACGTACTATCCCCTACATTTTAAGTGTTAGATTTACCTTTAATACAGTGTTTATCTCACACTAATAACACTAAAACTTACTATCCCCTACATTTTAAGTGTTGGATTTACATGTAATACAGTATTTATCTAACACTAATAACACTAAAACTTACTATCCCCTACATTTTAAGTGTTGGATTTACATGTAATACAGTATTTATCTAACACTAAAACTTACTATCCCCTACATTTTAAGTGTTGGATTTACATGTAATACAGTATTTATCTAACACTAAAACTTACTATCCCCTACATTTTAAGTGTTGGATTTACATGTAATACAGTATTTATCTAACACTGAAACTTACTATCCCCTACATTTTAAGTGTCGGATTTACCTTTAATACAGTATTTATCTAACACTAATAACACTAAAACTTACTATCCCCTACATTTTAAGTGTTGAATTTACATGTTATACAGTATTTATCTAACACTAAAACTTACTATCCCCTACATTTTAAGTGTTGGATTTACATATAATACAGTGTTTATCTCACACTAATAACACTAAAACTTACTATCCCCTACATTTTAAGTGTTGGATTTACATATAATACAGTGTTTATCTCACACTAATAACACTAAAACTTGCTATCCCCTACATTTTAAGTGTTGGATTTACATGTAATACAGTGTTTATCTCACACTAATAACATTACAACTTACTATCCCCTACATTTTAAGTGTTGGATTTACATATAATACAGTGTTTATCTAACACTAAAACTTACTATCCCCTACATTTTAAGTGTTGGATTTACATATAATACAGTGTTTATCTCACACTAATAACACTAAAACTTGCTATCCCCTACATTTTAAGTGTTGGATTTACATGTAATACAGTATTTATCTAACACTAATAACACTAAAACTTACTATCCCCTACATTTTAAGTGTTGGATTTACATGTAATACAGTATTTATCTAACACTAAAACTTACTATCCCCTACATTTTAAGTGTTGGATTTACATGTAATACAGTATTTATCTAACACTAAAACTTACTATCCCCTACATTTTAAGTGTTGGATTTACATGTAATACAGTATTTATCTAACACTAAAACTTACTATCCCCTACATTTTAAGTGTTGGATTTACCTTTAATACAGTATTTATCTAACACTAATAACACTAAAACTTACTATCCCCTACATTTTAAGTGTTGAATTTACATGTTATACAGTATTTATCTAACACTAAAACTTACTATCCCCTACATTTTAAGTGTTGGATTTACATATAATACAGTGTTTATCTCACACTAATAACACTAAAACTTACTATCCCCTACATTTTAAGTGTTGGATTTACATATAATACAGTGTTTATCTCACACTAATAACACTAAAACTTGCTATCCCCTACATTTTAAGTGTTGGATTTACATGTAATACAGTGTTTATCTCACACTAATAACATTACAACTTACTATCCCCTACATTTTAAGTGTTGGATTTACATATAATACAGTGTTTATCTCACACTAATAACACTAAAACTTGCTATCCCCTACATTTTAAGTGTTGGATTTACATGTAATACAGTGTTTATCTCACACTAATAACATTACAACTTACTATCCCCTACATTTTAAGTGTTGGATTTACATGTAATACAGTGTTTATCTAACACTAATAACACTAAAACTTACTATCTCCTACATTTTAAGTGTTGAATTTACATGTAATACAGTATTTATCTAACACTAAAACTTACTATCCCCTACATTTTAAGTGTTGGATTTACATGTAATACAGTATTTATCTAACACTAAAACTTACTATCCCCTACATTTTTAGTGTTGGATTTACATGTAATACAGTATTTATCTAACACTAAAACTTACTATCCCCTACATTTTTAGTGTTGGATTTACCTTTAATACAGTGTTTATCTCACACTAATAACACTAAAACTTACTATCCCCTACATTTTAAGTGTTGGATTTACCTTTAATACAGTGTTTATCTCACACTAATAACACTAAACCTTACTATCCCCTACATTTTAAGTGTTGGATTTACATGTAATACAGTATTTATCTAACACTAATAACACTAAAACTTACTATCCCCGACATTTTAAGTGTTGGATTTACCTTTAATACAGTGTTTATCTCGCAATAATAACACTAAAACTTACTATCCCCTACATTTTTAGTGTTGGATTTACCTTTAATACAGTGTTTATCTCACACTAATAACACTAAAACTTACTATCCCCTACATTTTAAGTGTTGGATTTACATGTAATACAGTGTTTATCTCACACTAATAAAATTAAAACGTACTATCCCCTACATTTTAAGTGTTGGATTTACATGTAATACAGTGTTTATCTAACACTAATAACACTAAAACTTACTATCCCCTACATTTTAAGTGTTGGATTTACATGTAATACAGTATTTATCTAACACTAAAACTTACTATCCCCTACATTTTTAGTGTTGGATTTACCTTTAATACAGTGTTTATCTCACACTAATAACACTAAAACTTACTATCCCCTACATTTTAAGTGTTGGATATACCTTTAATACAGTGTTTATCTCACACTAATAACACTAAAACTTACTATCCCCTACATTTTAAGTGTTGGATTTACATGTAATACAGTATTTATCTAACACTAATAACACTAAAACTTACTATCCCCTACATTTTAAGTGTTGGATTTACATGTAATACAGTGTTTATCTCACACTAATAACACTAAAACTTACTATCCCCTACATTTTAAGTGTTGGATTTACATGTAATACAGTATTTATCTAACACTAATAACACTAAAACTTACTATCCCCTACATTTTAAGTGTTGGATTTACATGTAATACAGTATTTATCTAACACTAAAACTTACTATCCCCTACATTTTAAGTGTTGGATTTACATGTAATACAGTATTTATCTAACACTAAAACTTACTATCCCCTACATTTTAAGTGTTGGATTTACATGTAATACAGTATTTATCTAACACTAAAACTTACTATCCCCTACATTTTAAGTGTTGGATTTACCTTTAATACAGTGTTTATCTCACACTGATAACACTAAAACTTACTATCCCCTACATTTTAAGTGTTGGATTTACATATAATACAGTATTTATCTAACACTAATAACACTAAAACTTACTATCCCCTACATTTTAAGTGTTGGATTTACCTTTAATACAGTGTTTATCTCACACTAATAACACTGAAACTTACTATCCCCTACATTTTAAGTGTTGGATTTACATGTAATACAGTATTTATCTAACACTAATAACACTAAAGCTTACTATCCCCTACATTTTAAGTGTTGGATTTACATGTAATACAGTATTTATCTAACACTAATAACACTAAAACTTACTATCCCCTACATTTTAAGTGTTGGATTTACCTTTAATACAGTGTTTATCTCACACTGATAACACTAAAACTTACTATCCCCTACATTTTAAGTGTTGGATTTACATGTAATACAGTGTTTATCTCACACTAATAACACTAAACCTTACTATCCCCTACATTTTAAGTGTTGGATTTACATGTAATACAGTGTTTATCTAACACTAATAACACTAAAGCTTACTATCCCCTACATTTTAAGTGTTGGATTTACATGTAATACAGTATTTATCTAACACTAATAACACTAAAACTTACTATCCCCTACATTTTAAGTGTTGGATTTACATGTAATACAGTATTTATCTAACACTAAAACTTACTATCCCCTACATTTTAAGTGTTGGATTTACATGTAATACAGTATTTATCTAACACTAAAACTTACTATCCCCTACATTTTAAGTGTTGGATTTACATGTAATACAGTATTTATCTAACACTAAAACTTACTATCCCCTACATTTTAAGTGTTGGATTTACCTTTAATACAGTGTTTATCTCACACTGATAACACTAAAACTTACTATCCCCTACATTTTAAGTGTTGGATTTACCTTTAATACAGTATTTATCTAACACTAATAACACTAAAACTTACTATCCCCTACATTTTAAGTGTTGGATTTACCTTTAATACAGTATTTATCTAACACTAAAACTTACTATCCCCTACATTTTAAGTGTTGGATTTACATGTAATACAGTATTTATCTAACACTAATAACACTAAAGCTTACTATCCCCTACATTTTAAGTGTTGGATTTACATGTAATACAGTATTTATCTAACACTAATAACACTAAAACTTACTATCCCCTACATTTTAAGTGTTGGATTTACATGTAATACAGTGTTTATCTCACACTAATAACACTAAAACTTACTATCCCCTACATTTTAAGTGTTGGATTTACATGTAATACAGTGTTTATCTAACACTAATAACATTACAACTTACTATCCCCTACATTTTAAGTGTTGGATTTACATGTAATACAGTATTTATCTAACACTAATAACACTAAAACTTACTATCCCCTACATTTTAAGTGTTGGATTTACATGTAATACAGTGTTTATCTCACACTAATAACACTAAAACTTACTATCCCCTACATTTTAAGTGTTGGATTTACATGTAATACAGTGTTTATCTCACACTAATAACATTACAACTTACTATCCCCTACATTTTAAGTGTTGGATTTACATGTAATACAGTGTTTATCTAACACTAATAACACTAAAACTTACTATCTCCTACATTTTAAGTGTTGAATTTACATGTAATACAGTATTTCTCTAACACTAAAACTTACTATCCCCTACATTTTTAGTGTTGGATTTACCTTTAATACAGTGTTTATCTCACACTAATAACACTAAAACTTACTATCCCCTACATTTTAAGTGTTGGATTTACATGTAATACAGTATTTATCTAACACTAATAACACTAAAACTTACTATCCCCTACATTTTAAGTGTTGGATTTACATGTAATACAGTATTTATCTAACACTAAAACTTACTATCCCCTACATTTTAAGTGTTGGATTTACATGTAATACAGTATTTATTTAACACTAAAACTTACTATCACCTACATTTTAAGTGTTGGATTTACATGTAATACAGTATTTATCTCACACTAATAACACTAAAACTTGCTATCCCCTACATTTTAAGTATTGGATTTACATGTAATACAGTGTTTATCTCACACTAATAACACTAAAACTTACTATCCCCTACATTTTAAGTGTTGGATTTACATGTAATACAGTGTTTATCTAACACTAATAACATTACAACTTACTATCCCCTACATTTTAAGTGTTGGATTTACATGTAATACAGTATTTATCTAACACTAATAACACTAAAACTTACTATCCCCTACATTTTAAGTGTTGGATTTACATGTAATACAGTGTTTATCTCACACTAATAACACTAAAACTTACTATCCCCTACATTTTAAGTGTTGGATTTACATGTAATACAGTGTTTATCTCACACTAATAACATTACAACTTACTATCCCCTACATTTTAAGTGTTGGATTTACATGTAATACAGTGTTTATCTAACACTAATAACACTAAAACTTACTATCTCCTACATTTTAAGTGTTGAATTTACATGTAATACAGTATTTCTCTAACACTAAAACTTACTATCCCCTACATTTTTAGTGTTGGATTTACCTTTAATACAGTGTTTATCTCACACTAATAACACTAAAACTTACTATCCCCTACATTTTAAGTGTTGGATTTACATGTAATACAGTATTTATCTAACACTAATAACACTAAAACTTACTATCCCCTACATTTTAAGTGTTGGATTTACATGTAATACAGTATTTATCTAACACTAAAACTTACTATCCCCTACATTTTAAGTGTTGGATTTACATGTAATACAGTATTTATTTAACACTAAAACTTACTATCACCTACATTTTAAGTGTTGGATTTACATGTAATACAGTATTTATCTAACACTAATAACACTAAAACTTACTATCCCCTACATTTTTAGTGTTGGATTTGCATGTAATACAGTGTTTATCTCACACTAATAACACTAAAACTTGCTATCCCCTACATTTTAAGTGTTGGATTTACATGTAATACAGTGTTTATCTCACACTAATAACACTAAAACTTACTATCCCCTACATTTTAAGTGTTGGATTTACATGTAATACAGTGTTTATCTAACACTAATAACATTACAACTTACTATCCCCTACATTTTAAGTGTTGGATTTACATGTAATACAGTATTTATCTAACACTAATAACACTAAAACTTACTATCCCCTACATTTTAAGTGTTGGATTTACATGTAATACAGTGTTTATCTCACACTAATAACACTAAAACTTACTATCCCCTACATTTTAAGTGTTGGATTTACATGTAATACAGTGTTTATCTAGGACTAATAACACTAAAACTTACTATCTCCTATATTTTAAGGGTTGAATTTACATGTAATACAGTATTTATCTAACACTAAAACGTACTATCCCCTACATTTTTAGTGTTGGATTTACCTTTAATACAGTGTTTAGCTCACACTAATAACACTAAAACTTACTATCCCCTACATTTTAAGTGTTGGATTCACCTTTAATACAGTGTTTATCTCACACTAATAACACTAAACCTTACTATCCCCTACATTTTAAGTGTTGGATTTACATGTAATACAGTGTTTATCTCACACTAATAACACTAAAACTTGCTATCCCCTACATTTTAAGTGTTGGATTTACATGTAATACAGTGTTTATCTCACACTAATAACATTACAACTTACTATCCCCTACATTTTAAGTGTTGGATTTACATGTAATACAGTGTTTATCTAAGACTAATAACACTAAAACTTACTATCTCCTATATTTTAAGTGTTGAATTTACATGTAATACAGTATTTATCTAACACTAAAACTTACTATCCCCTACATTTTTAGTGTTGGATTTACCTTTAATACAGTGTTTAGCTCACACTAATAACACTAAAACTTACTATCCCCTACATTTTAAGTGTTGGATTCACCTTTAATACAGTGTTTATCTCACACTAATAGCACTAAACCTTACTATCCCCTACATTTTAAGTGTTGGATTTACATGTAATACAGTATTTATCTAACACTAACAACACTAAAACTTACTATCCCCTACATTTTAAGTGTTGGATTTACATGTAATACAGTATTTATCTAACACTAATTACACTAAAACTTACTATCCCCTACATTTTAAGTGTTGGATTTACCTTTAATACAGTGATTATCTCACAATAATAACACTAAAACTTACTATCCCCTACATTTTTAGTGTTGGATTTACCTTTAATACAGTGTTTATCTCACACTAATAACACTAAAACTTACTATCCCCTACATTTTAAGTGTTGGATTTACATGTAATACAGTATTTATCTAACACTAATAACACTAAAACTTACTATCCCCTACATTTTAAGTGTTGAATTTACATGTTATACAGTATTTATCTAACACTAAAACTTACTATCCCCTACATTTTAAGTGTTGGATTTACATGTAATACAGTGTTTATCTCACAATAATAACACTAAAACTTACTATCCCCTACATTTTTAGTGTTGGATTTACCTTTAATACAGTGTTTATCTCACACTAATAACACTAAAACTTACTATCCCCTACATTTTAAGTGTTGGATTTACATGTAATACAGTATTTATCTAACACTAATTACACTAAAACTTACTATCCCCTACATTTTAAGTGTTGGATTTACCTTTAATACAGTGATTATCTCACAATAATAACACTAAAACTTACTATCCCCTACATTTTTAGTGTTGGATTTACCTTTAATACAGTGTTTATCTCACAATAATAACACTAAAACTTACTATCCCCTACATTTTTAGTGTTGGATTTACCTTTAATACAGTGTTTATCTCACAATAATAACACTAAAACTTACTATCCCCTACATTTTTAGTGTTGGATTTACCTTTAATACAGTGTTTATCTCACACTAATAACACTAAAACTTACTATCCCCTACATTTTAAGTGTTGGATTTACATGTAATACAGTATTTATCTAACACTAAAACTTACTATCCACTACATTTTTAGTGTTGGATTTACCTTTAATACAGTGTTTATCTCATACTAATAACACTAAAACTTACTATCCCCTACATTTTAAGTGTTGGATATACCTTTAATACAGTGTTTATCTCACACTAATAACACTAAAACTTACTATCCCCTACATTTTAAGTGTTGGATTTACATGTAATACAGTATTTATCTAACACTAATAACACTAAAACTTACTATCCCCTACATTTTAAGTGTTGGATTTACATGTAATACAGTGTTTATCTCACACTAATAACACTAAAACTTACTATCTCCTACATTTTAAGTGTTGAATTTACATGTTATACAGTATTTATCTAACACTAAAACTTACTATCCCCTACATTTTAAGTGTTGGATTTACATGTAATACAGTATTTATCTAACACTAATAACACTAAAACTTACTATCTCCTACATTTTAAGTGTTGGATTTACATGTAATACAGTATTTATCTAACACTAAAACTTACTATCCACTACATTTTAAGTGTTGGATTTACATGTAATACAGTATTTATCTAACACTAAAACTTACTATCCCCTACATTTTAAGTGTTGGATTTACATGTAATACAGTATTTATCTAACACTAATAACACTAAAACTTACTATCTCCTACATTTTAAGTGTTGGATTTACATGTAATACAGTATTTATCTAACACTAAAACTTACTATCCACTACATTTTTAGTGTTGGATTTACCTTTAATACAGTGTTTATCTCATACTAATAACACTAAAACTTACTATCCCCTACATTTTAAGTGTTGGATATACCTTTAATACAGTGTTTATCTCACACTAATAACACTAAAACTTACTATCCCCTACATTTTAAGTGTTGGATTTACATGTAATACAGTATTTATCTAACACTAATAACACTAAAACTTACTATCTCCTACATTTTAAGTGTTGAATTTACATGTTATACAGTATTTATCTAACACGAAAACTTACTATCCCCTACATTTTAAGTGTTGGATTTACATGTAATACAGTATTTATCTAACACTAATAACACTAAAACTTACTATCCCCTACATTTTAAGTGTTGGATTTACATGTAATACAGTATTTATCTAACACTAAAACTTACTATCCCCTACATTTTAAGTGTTGGATTTACATGTAATACAGTATTTATCTAACACTAAAACTTACTATCCCCTACATTTTAAGTGTTGGATTTACATGTAATACAGTATTTATCTAAAACTAAAACTTACTATCCCCTACATTTTAAGTGTTGGATTTACCTTTAATACAGTATTTATCTAACACTAATAACACTACAACTTACTATCCCCTACATTTTTAGTGTTGGATTTACATGTAATACAGTGTTTATCTCACACTAATAACACTAAAACTTACTATCCCCTACATTTTAAGTGTTGGATTTACCTTTAATACAGTGTTTATCTCACACTAATAACACTAAACCTTACTATCCCCTACATTTTAAGTGTTGGATTTACATGTAATACAGTATTTATCTAACACTAACAACACTAAAACTTACTATCCCCTACATTTTAAGTGTTGGATTTACATGTAATACAGTATTTATCTAACACTAAAACTTACTATCCCCTACATTTTAAGTGTTGGATTTACATGTAATACAGTATTTATCTAACACTAATAACACTAAAACTTACTATCCCCTACATTTTAAGTGTTGGATTTACCTTTAATACAGTGTTTATCTTACACTGATAACACTAAAACTTACTATCCCCTACATTTTTAGTGTTGGATTTACCTTTAATACAGTGTTTATCTCACACTAATAAAATTAAAACGTACTATCCCCTACATTTTAAGTGTTGGATTTACATGTAATACAGTGTTTATCTAACACTAATAACACTAAAACGTACTATCCCCTACATTTTAAGTGTTGGATTTACATGTAATACAGTATTTATCTAACACTAATAACACTAAAACTTACTATCCCCTACATTTTAAGTGTTGGATTTACATGTAATACAGTATTTATCTAACACTAAAACTTACTATCCCCTACATTTTAAGTGTTGGATTTACATGTAATACAGTATTTATCTAACACTAAAACTTACTATCCCCTACATTTTAAGTGTTGGATTTACATGTAATACAGTATTTATCTAACACTAAAACTTGCTATCCCCTACATTTTAAGTGTTGGATTTACATATAATACAGTGTTTATCTCACACTAATAACACTAAAACTTGCTATCCCCTACATTTTAAGTGTTGGATTTACATGTAATACAGTGTTTATCTCACACTAATAACATTACAACTTACTATCCCCTACATTTTAAGTGTTGGATTTACATGTAATACAGTGTTTATCTAACACTAATAACACTAAAACTTACTATCCCCTACATTTTAAGTGTTGAATTTAGATGTAATACAGTATTTATCTAACACTAAAACTTACTATCCCCTACATTTTTAGTGTTAGATTTACCTTTAATACAGTGTTTATCTCACACTAATAACACTAAAACTTACTATCCCCTACATTTTAAGTGTTGGATTTACCTTTAATACAGTGTTTATCTCACACTAATAACACTAAAACTTACTATCCCCTACATTTTAAGTGTTGGATTTACATGTAATACAGTATTTATCTAACACTAACAACACTAAAACTTACTATCCCCTACATTTTAAGTGTTGGATTTACATGTAATACAGTATTTATCTAACACTAATAACACTAAAACTTACTATCCCCTACATTTTAAGTGTTGGATTTACCTTTAATACAGTGTTTATCTCACACTGATAACACTAAAACTTACTATCCCCTACATTTTTAGTGTTGGATTTACCTTTAATACAGTGTTTATCTCACACTAATAACACTAAAACTTACTATCCCCTACATTTTAAGTGTTGGATTTACATGTAATACAGTGTTTATCTCACACTAATAAAATTAAAACGTACTATCCCCTACATTTTAAGTGTTGGATTTACATGTAATACAGTGTTTATCTAACACTAATAACACTAAAACGTACTATCCCCTACATTTTAAGTGTTGGATTTACATGTAATACAGTATTTATATAACACTAAAACTTACTATCCCCTACATTTTAAGTGTTGGATTTACCTTTAATACAGTGTTTATCTCACACTAATAACACTAAAACTTAGTATCCCCTACATTTTAGTGTTGGATTTACCTTTAATACAGTGTTTATCTCACACTAATAACACTAAAACTTACTATCCCCTACATTTTAAGTGTTGGATTTACATGTAATACAGTATTTATCTAACACTAATAACACTAAAACTTACTATCCCCTACATTTTAAGTGTTGAATTTACATGTAATACAGTATTTATCTAACACTAAAACTTACTATCCCCTACATTTTAAGTGTTGGATTTACCTTTAATACAGTGTTTATCTCACACTAATAACACTAAAACTTACTATCCCCTACATTTTAAGTGTTGGATTTACATGTAATACAGTATGTATCTAACACTAATAACACTAAAACTTACTATCCCCTACATTTTAAGTGTTGGATTTACATGTAATACAGTATTTATCTAACACTAAAACTTACTATCCCCTACATTTTAAGTGTTGGATTTACCTGTAATACAGTATTTATCTAACACTAAAACTTACTATCCCCTACATTTTAAGTGTTGGATTTACCTTTAATACAGTATTTATCTAACACTAATAACACTAAAATTTACTATCCCCTACATTTTAAGTGTTGGATTTACATGTAATACAGTATTTATCTAACACTAAAACTTACTATCCCCTACATTTTAAGTGTTGGATTTACCTTTAATACAGTGTATATCTCACACTAATAACACTAAAACTTACTATCCCCTACATTTTAAGTGTTGGATTTACATGTAATACAGTATTTATCTCACACTAATAACACTAAAACTTACTATCCCCTACATTTTAAGTGTTGGATTTACCTTTAATACAGTATTTATCTAACACTAAAAATTACTATCCCCTACATTTTAAGTGTTGGATTTACCTTTAATACAGTGTATATCTCACACTAATAACACTAAAACTTACTATCCCCTACATTTTAAGTGTTGGATTTACCTTTAATACAGTGTTTATCTCACACTAAGCAATACTGTCACTTGTAGCTTATATGTTGTAATTACATGCTGTACAAACGCAAAACCAGACTGCCCTCTACAGCTTGATTGATGGACTATACATAATTGCAGCAATGACTTCATTCGTTTTTTTTATTTATAGTTCATTGATCTTTACAGTAAAATAATTGACTTGGATTGTATGTAGATTTTGTTAACAATAATGTCAAGATGAAAACAAACTGTTGTTGCAGAACAAATCTAAGACATCAAAATCAGTCTAAAACCTTATACAAACCTCTAGAGGGGCATGCACTGACTGGAAGGCAAGATACAGGAAAAGGGAGTCATTTTGAGGGTTCACAGAATTCAGTATGTCTATGGCCCTTGTGGCAAACGTTTGCTATAGATAAAAGATTCAGAAACAGCTATATGATTCCATTTCATGATATAACTTTGTGGCACACTAAGATATTCATTCTCATTGACATGTATACAGTAATATTAAATTAAGATAAATGGATATATATATATATATATATATATATATATATATATATATATATATATATATATATATATATATATATATTGATGATAAAGCCCAAGTGTCATCACTTAAATTGATGATAAACCCATTTTCAACACTGACATTGATGATAAGCCCTATTGTCATCACTGACATTGATGATAAGTCCTTTTGTCATTACTGACATTCATAACTAGAATGTGGTGAACGTTATTACATTGCAAGCAGCGAATAAAATATGCTCATTTGAAAACACGTTATATGTCATGGATTTAGCATAATTCAAAATGTGCTCTTGTGAAAACACGTTATATGTCATGGATTTAGCATAATTCAAAATGTGCTCTTTTGAAAACACGTTATATGTCATGGATTTAGCATAATTCAAAATGTGCTCTTTTGAAAACACGTTATATGTCATGGATTTAGCATAATTCAAAATGTGCTCTTTTGAAAACACGTTATACGTCATGGATTTAGCATAATTCAAAATGTGCTTATTTGAAAACACGTTATATGTCATGGATTTAGCATAATTCAAAGTCCAAGACTAATATCAGCAGTAATATTCTAGGAAACGTTTGGAATAACTTGGCATCAAATAGACAAACATTTTGAAAAAATGAATCTGGAGACCGCTACATGCTTATACAGATTCTGTAAAGACCATGTGAGAATTCTGGTCTTGTAGGTCCAAAATAATTCGGAATCGCTGACGTTATCTATGTATATGGAAATACGTTCATGCACCAATGATCGGTGTGTGTGTGTGTTTGTGTGTGTGTGTGAGAGAGAGAGAGAGAGAGAGAGAGAGAGATTTGAAATGTGTGAAGAGTCAATTTTGATGAATAACTTTTAGAGAGATAAATAGAGGGACAGACAGATAGACAAACAGAGGATGAAAGAATGATAAAGGTTTGAAATGTGAGGGGAGAGAGAGAGAGAGAGATCTGAAATGTGTAAACAAAAGAGTCTTGATAAATGATACTTAGAGAGAAATTTGTTTTTTAAAAACTAATTTGATTAATGTGTTGATGAATGACGTTTATGTTTATACATGCATACATACATACATACATACATACATACATACATACATACATACATACATACATACATACATACATACATACATACATATACTGATCATCAAATCTGGAACTGTTTCCATTACATGTTAAATCAAGTTTTAACTATATTTCATATGACGGGCCCCGAGTGGCCGAGTGGTCTAATGCTCTCTCCGTTACAGATCACTGCCGTCTCACCTCTATCTGCGTGTGTTCGAGTCTAAGATTCGGCTAATGTAGTTATGTGAGAAAGCCTGCCAGTAGCTTCTCGTGGGTCGGTGGTTGTTTCCGGGGGTTTTCCCGGATTCTTCCTCCACCAGTAATATTGGCCACCATGTATAGCCTATCGTGTGCTAAAAATGGCGTTAAACCCTAAAACAACAACATGTTTCATATGACAATTATGCAAAACGTACCGCTGAATATTCTCCCTCCGTTGGATGATATACATCCTTGTTGAACCTGAAGTCATAACCAGTACCTATAGAAATATGAAGATATAAGTTAGGAATCTTGTTTCAAGCATCTCTCTCTCTCTCTCTCTCTCTCTCTCTCTCTCTCTCTCACACACACACACACACACACACACACACACACCAACCCATCCATCCCTACTATTGGCCAGTACTTAAAATAAACTCCATTAATTCTATACGGATAAAAACATTAAGTCTGACCCATTTTGGTATCAGGTTCGTAATGACAGCTTTTTTCTACAATACAAATAAACTTTTTATTTAGTACAAGTTTAAAAACGGATCATATGACTGCAAATACCAACCCACAAAATGCAGGTTCTGAAAATCTTGTGGAAGATGAACCACTCTGAATAAAAAAGTAAACATATTTTCACGGAAAGTTAATAGTTAATCATTCTAAAACAACCTATGCGAAATAAAATACAGAAGTAATTTGTTTTTAAATCAGTGGAATAACCATGATGATACTATAGATGATGATGAATTAGGAGGCAATATGACGATGATAGTTGTAATGATAATGATGATGACGATATAGGTAGATGATTCTAATTATCTTACCGACGTCGTGAGTATAATAATCCTCTGCGCCATTGTAGTATCCCATAAAGCTATCAAAACCACGGTAGGTCGGGGTGTATTTCCAGTTACAATAACCGAGGTGCCATCTACGGGTAGTTTGAAAAAAGTTAACTATGAGTGTTGTTAAAAAAGCATCAAGAATAATGATATTTTTCTTAGGTACGTATTTCAAGTACATTTACATGGATAAGTACAGTATTTCAATTACATTTGCATCGGTAAGTAAAGTGTTTCAAATACATTTGCATGGGTAAATATTTCAAACAGGGGTGTATGTCGGGTCCAGGGAGGGGTTAACACTTCTGGCTGTTTAAGCAGTCGTACTCTTTCGGGGGTAGCTAGCCCACCTTTGGTCCCCACTTGGCACTCAGCTCTCACCTGTGTCTCCAAGAAGCTGTGGCATGCGCAGCGGCCGCATCCAGAGAAACGGCGAAGTTGTGTGAATCTAGCAGGACAGCAGTTGCAGAGCTGAGGAGGCAAGCCAGAAAGCACGTGCCATCAACCCTCTTCAAGATTTCCAACTCATCCCCTGTCCTTTATGCAAACGAAGATTCCGTGCCAGGTGGTGTCTCATCAGCTACCTGCGCACGCACAGAACAGAACAAAACCAGCTCAATTCCTCGAATGACTACAGAAGTCGAACATTTCAAATACATTTATATGGATAGACATTTGTATGGGTGGTGTGAAGGGGTAAATGTTTGGCGATCTAACAAGAGTACATTCGTTGAGACCAGAGAACCATTAGATTTCTAGAGAATGGACGCGAATCAATCGTCACACTGCCTGTTTGGCATGTCATTTAGAGGGAAGAATGTTATCCTTAATTAAGCAATTGTTTGGACAGCAGCCAGACGGACTATTAAGGGCACAGTAAACGTTATTTTCAGTGTAAAGTTATCAAAATTGAAAAATCGCAGACACTCTGTAATTATCAAACTACCAGGTCAAGCTGACCCCGATTTTGGCGCCACTGAGGAAGGGACTGAAAGATTGATTGGTTACGCTAGTTAAGGGGCGTGTTTCCCACACACAATTTCTTAGGTTTTATATCACGACATCGAAAATTTTAATCAGTCCAAGCGTTTCTGCAAGAGAAACCAGAATAGGCTCCGAGGAATGTGCAAGAAATTTCCTCGTAAAACGGTTGTCCAAGGAGTCGGACGAACGGATTTTGGATGGACGTTTGAAGCAAAGGGAGAAAATAGCTCCTGAGACGTGAAATCCTGAGAGTGGAATCTTGAGACGCACAATTCTGTGATGTAATCCTGTGATGTATAAATTTTCAGTGTCCTGGGACGAATTGTTGAGGGTGGAATCCGGAGGTACAGGCGTCTGAATAGTTACAATGTAAGTCGAGCGAACTGAAGAGCATGTTATGCAATCATACAAGACGTTGACTTCGATTGTTCACTCGATCCTATGATCAACTAAATATATCAGTAAACAGATCAGCTATTTTATTTGAATTTCATTTGTGCTTTCCTTTGTAATTCTAGAAAGTTTTGTTTTCTAAAAGCTGAGATATTCCTAATGACTTCGCATAGTTGTTTTACGTAATTGATTAAATTGTTTGTTTACCAGTTTGTTAATTCTATATATCTGCTTAGATCTTTCTACATACCATCTATAAGTTTCACAACTTATATTTACTCGAACCGGGCAATTACATCGAGGGCGGTCTACCTCTAGATAACGAAACCAAATTAAGTGGGACACCAGTCAGTACAAAAACTTCCGGATCCTGACAGGTGGACGTTTCAAATACATTTGTATGGATAGGCATTTCAAATACATTTCCATTGGTAGGCATTTCAAATACATGTCCACGGGTAGGCATTTCAAATACATTTGTACGAGTAAGTATTTCAAATACATTGGTACGAGTAAGTATTTCAAATACATTTGTGCGAGTAAGTATTTCAAATACATTTGTATTGGTAGGCATTTCAAATCAATTTATGTGTGTAAGTATTTTAAATAGATATATGTGGGTAGGAACTTCAAATATATTCGTATGAGTAATTACGGTAATTCAAATACATTAATATTTGTATGAGTAATTACGGTAATTCAAATACATTAATATTTGTATGAGTAATTACGGTAATTCAAATACATTAATATTTGTATTAGTAATTACGGTAATTCAAATACAATAACCATGGGTGTGCATTTCAAATACATTTGTATGGGTAAATATGGTATTCAAATACATATCAATGTATCAAATTTCATAAAACACTTGCATGGGTAGGTATTTAAGATCCCTAATACACAAAGTCAAACTTTACAAGGAAATTACAGTATTGTGTATTACATCCCAAGTATTCCTACATGTTATATCCCAAGAAACAAGAAAAGACTGTTCCAAATTCATTCCGATATTATATATGTTGATTTACCAACAGTCTTGATGTATCACAATGATATAAAACAGAATGACTTTGAATGAATCAACAATAACCCCAAATGGGGCTAATCCAGTCAAGGATGACTTGTAATTCCAATGAATGATTTAAATAATTACAAAATAATTATATCTGAGCACTTTGTTAAACCGATCATAAAATTGGAATATCTATTTTCTTTACCTCTGTCTTATATACATACCTAAGACAAAACAGGATGGCCAGGATATGTGACATACGTTCGCTTCCAGAACATCCAAAGGGCAGTAGGTCATGTCGACATGTTAAGAAATTACGATTATCTTTCAGCAAGTGAAGAATAATATAGGCAGATTTTTTATTTATTTACTTGTACTCACTTTCCCACCATGTGTGTGACGTATCCGAGTTCCTTCAGCTTCTGTGGTAGCACTGTGAAATTCGCGGGTAAATATCCTGGGGCATCATCTTGCACTACGCCATGCTGACAATGAGTTGATGAGAATGCGCTTAGAAACAAATATATACTGAAATTAATCTATCTAAGAATGATGCAAAATTTATTTGATTGCGTATTCTCTGATACATACATACATACATACATACATACATACATACATACATACATACATACATAATGCATGCATGCATATACATACATACATACATACATACATACATACATACATACATACATACATACATACATACATACATACTACATGCATCCATGCATATATCATATATACATACAAGCATGCATGCATGCATGCATACATACATACATACATACATACATACATACA
This sequence comes from Unio delphinus, assembly GCA_029339505.1. NCBI lineage: Eukaryota > Metazoa > Mollusca > Bivalvia > Unionida > Unionidae > Unio > Unio delphinus. Next base: position 2,235,159 of record JAQISU010000115.1, on the reverse strand, counting down.
TACATACATACATACATACATACATACATACATACATACTCCTTTTACATCCCACATACAATTTTTAAACATACAAAATTGCTTTACTAAATCGCTAGAGCTTCTGAAGATCAAGTTTAGGAGATGCGATAAAATATTAAATTGATTTAATTATCTGTAATTGGGAATTCGATTCTCACCTGTAACCCGGTATGATATGGGTAGTATCCGGTCATAAGACAGTTTCTCGTACTGAAAATAACGTATCAAACTTACAGTTAAAATTAGCAAAGAAATGTGAATATGCAGTCGGTCTGTTTTGTTCTCTCTCTCTCTCTCTCTCTCTCTCTCTCTCTCTCTCTCTCTCTCTCTCTCTCTCTCTCTCTCTCTCTCTCTCTCACTCACACACACACACACACACACACACACACACACACACACACACACACACACACACACACTACATATTTTAAAACAAAATGCACACTAGATAATACTTCATTTTCTGATTAGTAACTTCAGATCTAGAGACAACCAAGTCAGCTACCAGTGACGTGACAAGCAATATATGTTTGTATTTAAAACATGATATTACTTTAAAACATTAATTAGATACATACGGAGAGCAAACAGGCTGGACATAAGATGAGTTTAAGATGACCCCACTGGTCGCCAGTTTGTCCAGATTGGGAGTGTACATTTGTGGATTCCTCCAACCGACATCATTCCACCCTAGACAAAAGAATGGTATTTGTTGTTATCTCTAGCGGAATCTTATAGACTAAACATATTTTAGCCATAAAGAAAAATATGACTAAGCTCAAATGTCATAAAATATATCCTCTTACTTACTGCTTTGTTTAGTAGATTTTAGACCAAACCATTGGTACAGTGCAGCTGACACAGTCAAGTCGTAAAGAGTAACAGGGAAAATTAAATTATGGAAAAGTCAATTGTAACGCAAATGTGTGGTGCTACCACATTTTAACACAGTAGAACCTGTCTTAAAAGACCACCTCTTATGCCAAAAAAAATTTATCTATCAACCGCAGCAAAGAAAATGTCAAAAAGTGTTTTCTGGAATGTCAGAGTTAAAATAAAAATGCCACAGGCGTAACGGTTCTATTAGTCTAACGTTGGCAGAACACATACAATTAGTCTCTACTTAGAGGGCACATGCGAAACTGTCGCAATACAAATGGGATGAGCGACTTTAAAAGAAAGTTTGAACATTAAATTATTAAAAAAGGTATTTGAAAAGCTGGGAAGCCGTCGCGAGTTTCGAACCTGCGACCAATTGTTTGGCAGCCGGAAAACGCAGACAAATTTAAGTGTTTATATAAGACTGACGTGATAAAATCGCAGGCGGATCCCAATTTTGTCACAAGACTGGCTTGAAATTTACATCCCTTTACTGGAAATTAGTACAAAGTGGACTGTCCAATAAATTAGCCACCCACCCACCCATCTGTGTTGATATACTGTGTTACGAGTCTATGATCCTACACAACGAAACAAGACTTTGTATATCTGACCTCTAGACAATCCAAAGTGGAATCGAAATTTTCAACATTCATACTTGTATCTATTTATTTGACAATAACTTGTATACAATATTCTGTTCTAGGAAGGAGGGTGGGGAACGTTTGTGTTGATTAATCAATCTAAAATATCAATGCCTAAGTATACCATATTGCAAGTATGTCAGTATGGCCTATAGACTATTGCAATGCATATATATAACACAAAGAATGGTACCGAAAAGTTGAATCATAGTCTGAAAATAAACATAATTGTTATTATCATCGTCGTCGTCATTATTATTATTATTATTATTATTATTATTATTATTATTATGTCATCAGTACAAGAACAGGCTGTTGCTCTTCCTCTGTTTCTTTTAACGCGCTGATTTTGTGAAATAGAGAAACAAGATATATTTCCGTTATACTGTACTCACTACCTTATGTCTGCAAATATAATTTTCCACAAGATCTGGGTTGAGTTGTTATGTTGAACCCATTGAATTGTCGGGTTAAGCTGAGAATGGGTGTAGTTCATTGTTATTTTGTTTTCGCTTATTAACCATATTTAAAAACTCCAGACACATGATTAAAAATCTCTAAGATGTTTCCAAAGCCGTTTTCGCTTTTTTTTTTAAAATCCAGCTGCAGCTCTGGATCAATGTTTGACTAGTATTAGACTGCCAATGTTTGACTAGTATTAGACTGCCAATGTTTGACTAGTATTAGACTGGCAATGTTTGACTAGTATTAGACTGCCAATGTTTGACTAATATTAGACTGCCAATGTTTGACTAGTATTAGACTGGCAATGTTTGACTAGTATTAGACTGGCAATGTTTGACTAGTATTAGACTGGCAATGTTTGACTAATATTAGACTGCCAATGTTTGACTAGTATTAGACTGCCAATGTTTGACTAGTATTAGACTGGCAATGTTTGACTAGTATTAGACTGCCAATGCTAAGCAAACATTATTTCAACTGATCATTACTACTGTTGGGTCAACAAAGCATTACCAAGGACAAACATATTTGCCAGTGCTGGGTCAGCTTGGTATCAACGTTAGGCTTGATAATAAATGTCAGTGTTGGGTCAACGTTAGAAATATGGGATCAATGTTAGGCCTGCAAATAATTACTCCCGACGGGTCAACGTGAGATCAACGTTGGTCTACAACAAATCACCAGTATTGCGTCAACGTGAGATCAACGTTGGTCTACAACAAATCACCAGTATTGCGTCAACGTGAGATCAACGTTGGTCTACAACAAATCACCAGTATTGCGTCAATGTGAGATCAACGTTGGTCTACAACAAATCACCAGTATTGCGTCAACGTGAGATCAACGTTGGTCTACAACAAATCACCAGTATTGCGTCAGCTTGGGAGCAACAATAGACTTACAAGTAATCACAGTGTTGGTCTACGCTGTGGTTAGTATTTAGTCAAATGACGCACGCCTTTGTCGAGTCAGTGTGGATCAATGTGGATCAATGTTAGACTAACCAATTATCACTAGTGTTGAATTAAAGAGGATCAACGTTATTCTTAACTAGTGGTGGATCAACGTGTGATCAACGTTATGCCTACAAATAATCGTCAGTGCTGGGTCAACGTAGGATCAACATTATTAATACAAATAATCACTAGCAATTGGATTTGAGATTGAGTCAACTAATAATGCCTTTATTAGGTCAAACGGATAACAGTGGTGCTTATTTGGCCCCGTGTTGTAAGTCAAATTTGATCCAACGGCTGTGCTTATCTGGAACAGTGTTGTAAGTCAAATGTGGTCCAATGACTGCATAGTTGTCTCAGCGTTGGTCGAACATATACTTGGCATTCTGGCTTTGACTAAATTATAAATGTAAATTGGCCGGTACCCATCACCATTCTTTGATTTACGTTGATGTAATATTGTCATATCAGTTTTTCCCGATAGTACCATAACCACTTGATTAAAAGTAAAAACGGAAGGGACTTGGAGGCATTAGGGGGATTGTAGCGCTACATCGTGTCTGACAGGTTGCATCGCCCACTTCCAGCACACACATACACACACGGGCGCGCGCGCACTCATGCGCGTGCATGTGCACACAAATATAATGAGAAATTGTAATACTAATAATGATATTAATAATAATTATAATAATAAAACTGTATATATGTCTGTTGTATTTAATGGAACATCACATCTTACTGCATATACGGCACCAGTAAAAAGCGAAACTCGTAAAGATCGAAGACTTGCACAAAAATCCCTAGAAAGATTAACCCTTCCGAACAAATGTAAATATCCCTAGAAAGATTAACTCTTCCGAACAAATGTAAATATCCCTAGAAAGATTAACCCTTCCGAACAAATGTAAATATCCCTAGAAAGATTAACCCTTCCGAACAAATGTAAATATCCCTAGAAAGATTAACCCTTCCGAACAAATGTAAATATCCCTAGAAAGATTAACCCTTCCGAACAAATGTAAATATCCCTAGAAAGATTAACCCTTCCGAACAAATGTAAATATCCCTAGAAAGATTAACCCTTCCGAACAAAAGTAAATATCCCTAGAAAGATTAACCCTTCCAAACAAATGTAAATATCCCCTGAAAGATTAACCCTTCCGAACAAATGTAAATATCCCTAGAAAGATTAACCCTTCCGAACAAATGTAAATATCCCTAGAAAGATTAACCCTTCCGAACAAATGTAAATATCCCTAGAAAGATTAACCCTTCCGAACAAATGTAAATATCCCTAGAAAGATTAACCCTTCCGAACAAATGTAAATATCCCTAGAAAGATTAAAACTTCCAAACAAATGTAAATATCCCTAGAAAGATTAACCCTTCCGAACAAATGTAAATATCCCTAGAAAGATTAACCCTTCCGAACAAATGTAAATATCCCTAGAAAGATTAACCCTTCCGAACAAAAGTAAATATCCCTAGAAAGATTAACCCCTCCAAACAAATGTAAATATCCCCTGAAAGATTAACCCTTCCGAACAAATGTAAATATCCCTAGAAAGATTAACCCTTCCGAACAAATGTAAATATCCCTAGAAAGATTAACCCTTCCGAACAAATGTAAATATCCCTAGAAAGATTAACCCTTCCGAACAAATGTAAATATCCCTAGAAAGATTAACCCTTCCGAACAAATGTAAATATCCCCTGAAAGATTAACCCTTCCGAACAAATGTAAATATCCCTAGAAAGATTAACCCTTCCGAACAAATGTAAATATCCCTAGAAAGATTAACCCTTCCGAACAAATGTAAATATCCCTAGAAAGATTAACCCTTCCGAACAAATGTAAATATCCCTAGAAAGATTAACCCTTCCGAACAAATGTAAATATCCCTAGAAAGATTAACCCTTCCGAACAAATGTAAATATCCCTAGAAAGATTAACCCTTCCAAACAAATGTAAATATCCCCTGAAAGATTAACCCTTCCGAACAAATGTAAATATCCCTAGAAAGATTAACCCTTCCGAACAAATGTAAATATCCCTAGAAAGTTTAACCCTTCTGAACAAATGTAAATATCCCTAGAAAGATTAACCCTTCCGAACAAATGTAAATATCCCTAGAAAGATTAACCCTTCCGAACAAATGTAAATATCCCTAGAAAGATTAACCCTTCCGAACAAATGTAAATATCCCTAGAAAGATTAACCCTTCGGAACAAATGTAAATATCCCTAGAAAGATTAACCCTTCCGAACAAATGTAAATATCCCTAGAAAGATTAACCCTTCCAAACAAATGTAAATATCCCTAGAAAGATTAACCCTTCCGAACAAATGTAAATATCCCTAGAAAGATTAACCCTTCCGAACAAATGTAAATATCCCTAGAAAGATTAACCCTACCGAACAAATGTAAATATCCCTAGAAAGATTAACCCTTCCGAACAAATGTAAATATCCCTAGAAAGATTAACCCTTCCGAACAGATATAAATATCCCTAGAAAGATTAACCCTTCCGAACAAATGTAAATATCCCTAGAAAGATTAACCTTTCCGAACAAATGTAAATATCCCTAGAAAGATTAACCCTTCCGAACAAATGTAAATATCCCTAGAAAGATTAACCTTTCCGAACAAATGTAAATATCCCTAGAAAGATTAACCCTTCCGAACAAATGTTAATATCCCTAGAAAGATTAACCCTTCCGAACAAATGTAAATATCCCTAGAAAGATTAAAACTTCCGAACAAATGTAAATATCCCTAGAAAGATTAAAACTTCCGAACAAATGTAAATATCCCTAGAAAGATTAACCCTTCCGAACAAATGTAAATATCCTTTGAAAGATTAACCCTTCCGAACAAATGTAAATATCCCTAGAAAGATTAACCCTTCCGAACAAATGTAAATATCACTAGAAAGATTAACCCTTCCGAACAAATGTAAATATCCCTAGAAAGATTAACCCTTCCAAACAAATGTAAATATGCATGAATAACAAGATATGAGTTAATGGATAAAGTTCAATAAAGGTATATAAAATTGACAATTAGTGGCTTTCTTGCGTAGTTACAAATCAGATGCAATTTGTTTGTATTTTATACACGTTATATCACAGTGTTTATGACATTTCTGTGTCCAACTAAGAACTGTCCTAACATTCAATTTTAATTTGTAAAGTTTTCGACTCATTTTTTTTATGACACCAAAGTATACTGCCATCAAAGCTCTAGCCTACTTCTTAAATACAACACTTATAGTTTTTCCTACACTACAAAATGGTGCATAGCTCAATGAGTTATGGTTAGTTGGGGAGCAGACTGGCATATAATTAAAACCTTACTGTAAACAACATAGACTCTGATCTGTCGTAGCATAATACGCAGGTAAATTAGGGTCTATGTTGTTTGTTCAACTGATTACTATGAAATACATTAGCCTAAATTTCATAATGCAGATGTTGGTGAATGATAACTATAGTTGGAGCAGTGTCATAAATATTTGTACATGCAACACTATTAAAATAAATGACGCACGTCATTAGCGATCTCCTACTATATGGGACGATGACGGCACGAAACCCGATAAGGGCCTGCTACATTATAGCAATCAAAGCTAAGTAGCACGAAACCTGACATAAGTGTGTGTGTGTGTGTGTGTGAGAGAGAGAGAGAGAGAGAGAGAGAGAGAGAGAGAGAGAGAGAGAGAGAGAGAGTTGTTGTTTTAGTAGGGTTTAAAGCCATTTTTCAGCACAAGATAGGCTATACATGGCGGCCAGTATTCATGATGGAGGAAAAACTCGGGAAAATTCCGGAAAGAACCACCGACCCACGAGAAGCTACTGGCAAGCTTTCACACACACCCACATTGGCCGAATCCGAGACTCGAACCCACGCAAACAGAGGTGAGATGGCAGTGATCCGTAACGGAGAGCGCTTTAGACCACTCGGGGCCTCGATCGATCGATCGAGACAGACAGACAGACAGACAGACACAGTATGATTACATTAGTTCCTAAATATATTAAACAAAGCAACTGACTTGAGCAAGTGGATGACCAAAGCAACCAAAACTTTCAAACGAGTGAATCAACGAGAATGAACGAGAATTGCCCATAATTAGTTGCTGCATCTGATGGAAGAACCGGATGTTGCGTGTTTCTACAAGTTGTCAAACGTAGGATTTGATTAGAAATATAATTTACATATCTCCAAAATAACCCTTCAACTGATTGTGATAATTACAAAAGCAAGAAATACCGGTAACATTCGAAAGTGTACACTGACTTTTTGCTTAGAGTTTTATCTGCACCTATTCCACGATATAATGAATAGGCGAGATCGGTAAAGGATTAGTGTCCGATATATCAGACAAATTTGACATCGCTTGAAGAGATTGCGATATTGTGCGAACAAGTCGAGTCAGCGAACCTTTAGGTAATTGAAATGAAACATCGTAGTTAATTTCTCGTTAACATATTTGCCATCCGAAATTGTAAATTATATTTCCAGAACAATCATTGTCAGTCACACCCACGTTGTACACTCATCTACAAACACTTAGAAATGTAAATCTTCCACAAGAGTGAATTCACTTCATTAAATTATGCGTGAATCATTTTGTTTATAAATGCTTCTTACCGCGTGATTTTATGACACCTGCTTTCGTTAAACTCTTAACTTTTTAACGCTTTTAGTTTATGCATGGATATGGAGGTTGAACTTTCTTACCTAAATCATCAGCCACAATAAGTACAATATGTGGTGGGCGAGCAGACGACATACACAGCTGCAGGAAAATAACCAGTGAGGATATCAGAACCTGTGTTTCCACCATCTTTGAGAAGTAGAAAAATGTCAAGTTCCTTTTGAAAGCTCCGATGACAGGTTTCTAGTGACTTTATCGAGGGATTTAATGTCAACCGTTTGCTCTTAGCGGATTCGACATTAAACGCGTGCTATATTATGTTACCTCGTTCAAACCACTTCATTTAGTTATCAGATGTACATAATCGAAAGTCCGCATGGCAAGAGAACCAAAAGGCGCCCGAGGCTGTGTGGCAAACTGGGTCAAATCACGTGAAGGAAAAGGAGCAACAGAAGTGTGAAAATGTGAAAAAGAAAAACAAACTGTTAATAATAAGTTCATTAGAATGGCACATGTTCGAACAGTGTGATCTTAAATTATTGACCCATTTTATTATCATTATGAAACGTTGAATAATTCCTATAACTTTTGTTTTGATTTTTCATTTTTTTTTTATGGTTTAACCCAATCCCTGAAAGAACCACCGACCCACGAGAAGCTACTGGCAAGCTTTCTCACATATCCCACATTGGCCGAATCCGAGACTCTAACCCACGCCGACACCTATAACGTTTGTATAGTAATACTGTCTAGAATTAGCTTATATTGAAAAGGGAAAGGCAAAGGTATCATTCTCTCTACATCTCTGTTGACTGCTCTGGTGACCTAATGCGGCAGATTGCGGATTCAAGCCACGACCGAGTCATACCACAGACGCTTTACAACAATGGCACTAGCGGCTTCCTCGCTAGACGCTCATCATTAAGAGGTTTGTATTAGAATTGGAAAGCCTGGTATCAGGATAATGTGCATGGATGGGACATAATGTTACATGTCTTCGGCAAGATGCCCCAGTGTCCCATCATTATAAACTACCACACTGCAAACATCTTAGCGATATGACTGAAATTCTTTTAAAGCTACTTTAAAAATCCAATTCATTCATCCATGCGTGCGTGCGTGCGTGCGTGCATCATGCATGCATGCATGCATGCATGCATGCATACATACATACATACATACATACATACATACATACATACATACATGACTTGCAATGGCTAACATGACGTTCCATGTGCTTACAAATATATTCTAACCATTATATTGTGTGTATCACCAAAAGAAAAGACGTACTTCAAATACCTTAAAGTTATTTAATATTAAATTTAATTCTTGGATTTTTCACTCTATATTTTATTTACACGGTAAATAAAAAAAAAACCTGTTTATATGTTACATTTTATGTCCGAATATAATCTTTCACCATGTTTTGGATACTTGCTGTATTTAGGCATAGTTCAAAAGTATAGGAAAAGAAAATTTGAAGAAAAAAAAAACGTTATTTTAGATTTAATATTGTTCTTTAAAAAGGGGGTTATTAGTTTTATTCTTTTCTTTCTCTCTCTCCATTTTTGTCACTATCAGCTCAAAATTAACATGCATCGAAGTTACTGCAAAAATCAATGCCTCGTTCTTTTCTCAAAAAAATTATGAAGGTAAATTGGTTAGTTTAAAAGTCTAAAATATCAAACGAGCAATATTTGTGTTATCAATATGATTCACGACAAATAAGAATCTAGATGTTAGTAGTGAAGGTTAGCCAGAACATAAACCCAGCATTGACAGTTGGCCATAACATTAACCTCAGCATTGACAGTAGGCTAGAACATTACCCATCATTGACAGTTGACCAGGACATCACCCAGCACTGACAGTCGGCCAGAATATTACCCAGCATTGACAAGTGGCAAAAACATTAATCTCAGCATTGATAGTCAGCCAGAACATTAACCCCAACATTGACAGTTGGCAATAATATTACCTCAGCATTGAAAGTTTTACAGACCATTCACCCCAGCATTGACAGTCGACCAGAACATTAACCCTATCATTGACAGTTGTCCAGAACATTAACCCCAGCATTGACAGTTGGCAATAATATTACCTCAGCATTGACAGATGGACAGACCATTAACCCCAGCATTGACAGTCGACCAGAACATTAACCCTATCATTGACAGTTGTCCAGAACATTAACCTCTGCATTGACACTTGGCCAGAACATTATTCCATCATTCAATATATTTGATAACAGAGACTGTCATCAGGTACTGAGGCTGAACCAGTTAATACACTTGGATAAGGTCCAAATATTAAATTAATTAAAATCACATTAAAATGAATTAATTAAAATCACATTAAAATTAATTAATTAAAATCACATTAAAATTAATCCAAATAACATTAAAATTAATTACTTCAAATCACATTAAAATTAATTAATTCAAATCACATTAAAATTAATTAATTAAAATCACATCAAAATTAATTATTTCAAATCACATTAAAATTAATTAAAATTACATTAAAATTAATTAAAATCACATTACAATTAACTAAAATCACATTAAAATTAATTAATTAAAATCACATTAAAATTAATTAATTAAAATCACATTAAAATTATTTAAAATCACATTAAAATTAATTAAAATCACATCAAAATTAATTAAAGTCACATTAAAATTAATTAATTAAAATCACATTAAAATTAATTAAAATCACATTAAAATAAATTGATTAAAATCACATTAAATTAATTGAAATCACATTAAAATTAATTAAAATCACATTAAAATTAATTAAAATCACATTAAAATTAATTAATTAAAATCACATTGAAATTAATTAAAATCACATTAAAATTAATTAAAATCACATTAAAATTAATTAATTAAAATCATAAATCTCAAACTCTTACTAAAAGTACAGCAGAGTGGGAAAGCTGGAAGTTATGCAGCTGGGTTTGATACTGTAAGAACCACTGGTTTGGGGTGTTGTTTAGATTTAGCTTTGATTTCGCTTATGTTATAGGTGTTTGTGTGTCATATGAACCCGAATGTAAAAACAAGGAAAGTTTTCATTGACATTTTCAGTCTCTCGATCAATACTGCAGCACCTTCATTGTCAGGTAGTTACAATCACTCACCAATATAAAACCCACCAAAAACCGAAAACACACGACCATAAACGTATTCAGTTTTCGAATCATATAAAACCCACCAAAACCGAAAACACGTGACCATAAACGTATTCAGTTTTTGAATCATATATTTGTACTACAGGAGGCACTGAACCTCCCACCCACCCCCACCCCACCCTGCTGTTAGTCTTTAATAAATTAAGACAGAATAATAGATGCGTGCTAAGAGTTGCAGTTTTGAGTTGTATTTGAAATTGATATACTTCTTGTTGTCACAATGCAATATCCATCTTCTGATATATTCGTGTTTTGCTAACTCTGCATTATTGGCACATGTAGATGCATAAACCCAAAGATGTTAAAATATCTTAAAAACAAGACAGATGTCAACCATTCAATACGGTATTTGGTTTGGTTTTTTTTTAGCTTGGTTATTTGACAGCCAGTTTACACCGCAATTTAAAATTATAAAACATTATGATAAGCATGACTTATTTTGAAAATAATTGTGTTGCAAAGCTCCAAAGACGAGTTTCGGCCATTAAACAAATATATATGTAGTATTCGGAGTGAGGAAATATTTTTCACAAGACAATCCAGATAGAAGTGTTTGGCTTTAATTAAGTTTGCTGTCATATTACAAGGCAGGTTAAGTAACAAAATGCATATGTTTGGAATCCCTTAGTATCTGTGATTTTTTTAAATATAATATAAAAGTGCGAGCTGTACCATTTTGTGACAAAATTATATCCATTACCACCTTACATCTAATTGAACCTTAGTCAAAGATGGTCGACAATTTTGGAAAAACCAAACTATTTACTAATTGGTGCGCTAAATTTCAGTATTCGGAGGGAGCCGATTGTACATAAATCGTATCTTTTTTTTTACAAATATTGTTCTATAAATGGAAGGAAAAGTTTTACGTGACCTTTAATTAGCGAGAATGAGATTTATCACATTGTATGTATCGCCTGCACGAGTCTTTGAAACTATTCATGAGCCTATCTGTATTTATTATTCTGAAATGTTTGAAAACGAGACCCAGGTCCTAGTCAATGATTAAGTTATCTATGAACACTTATCACACATACACAGCCTAGATGATGTCTGGTCATAGTATAACATACAGTAAACTTATGCAGTCTATTTAGATTTATACACATGTATGTACTTATGTACGTACGTATATATGTGATGGGTGGATGGATAGATGGGTGGGTGGATGGATGTATGGATGGATGGATGGAAGGGATTTAATCAAAATATGTATCAACAGAAATCACGCAAGACCTGCATGACTGATAACTGTCTGATATCAGTTTACAATTATTGTCCTTGACCCCCCCCCCCCCCTACCTATACCCTTTGCTAAACGATGTGTGCTGATGCAGTATGTGTTCAGACTGGTTCAGTGTAACTAATTTTATATAAAGACCGATAACACAGCACTTAAATGACTCATTACTGTCTGATCGTTATATAACTTTATGGACTTGAAACCCTACCGACAGGTACGATTCAACGTATGAATTATGATGATGCACTATATTTTGGATTCAGACAGGTTCATTGATTGAATGGGGGTGGTATGATTTAAATGTCCCCACCCCCCCAACTTGTTTGCGTCGCCTTACCGGGTTTCTAGCAGATTTTGTTTTCTTCTCGAGAATGTGGAAGCAGCAGATTGAAATACTTTTGTTCTACTTCCATATGCACCTTGAGACTTTTAAAATGGACTCCTGTGAAACAAATATATATTACCCCCCCCCCCAATATATAAATATAAGATACTTGTTATAGATAGTATAGTTGTCTATCAAAGCCAACTCGGGGATATGAAAATAAATGCTTACAATAACCGTGGACAAACATTGCACATTTATTGTCTAAGGTAATGCAAATCAGTTGCAAACTCTTGTGGACGCATTGCAATACTGCACTGCGCTGCTACATTTGACTGTGCACACCATTATGGAAATTTGTGCCACATTTCATATGATGAGCTGAGAATGCCAAAGTACGCATACTTGCACTAATCAATTCGTACGCAAGATTACCACGACAACAGCCAGACTCTCTTGCTTAGTACTAATGCATATACATGGGACAGAGTACCTTCAAGTACAAAATTGATAAATCAATTCGCCAGGCGGCATCACATTTTTGACACATATCAAAAAAGATCACGAAACGGGATTCTCAGCAGGATTCATAAATACTTTGAAGTGATTATAATTAATTAGAATGAGTTTCTCCTATTGGTTTTATACTCCGACGCATATTACAGATGTTAAACGTTGTCCTTTTGGTTGAAAATGGGTCATATAGTTTTATTTACTCTATGGCACATACTCTGTTAGTCCAAATTTACGAAAGTGACGTCTAGATCAGATCAGCAGGTGACATCACGTTACATCACGCACTTTGCTTTACACGACGTGTAGAGAGAAAGACAAGATTAAAAATCTGGCCAGGGCTGGTATGGTCATTGGTCAGTTTGGGCCATACAAACATAAAAGTCTAGTTCCTTCTCTCAGGCATTCCATAACCAATTAGTAGTGCTCTTTTCATGACTAATTAATGCTGAAATGTGGTCCGCTATATTGCAAAAAAGTGGGCGCTGTTTACTTTGTTCCATGCAAAATGTCCATTGACCCGGGCACAAAATCTGCGTAAGATTAAATACTACACAAGTTTCTCCAATCTTTCAAGGAGGTTAGGGGAGATTTTTTTAAACTTTCTTTGTAACCTTTAGTAAATATAAATTAATTTACGTTGTTGAAATTAATCATGGCTATCACATGACTGTAACAAATGTCATTGACTTCCTGCAATTCGTTTTGATTGTATATAACAAAGTGACGAATATACCATAAAAAAACTTTTTTCATTCTTTACCTTTTGTGTTAAATTATTTGTAATTACTTGACAAAACTGAGATTCCATTTTTAGAGTGATACATCTATATAAATGCTATACTTATGTTTTAATACTTCCATTAATAGCAGCATTTAGCTAAAAAGATTTTCTCAGATATTTACAACGTATGCTTCGTTTTTAATATGAGAATGATACAAGTAAGAATGATGCAGAATTTACAAGAAGAATTTATATCTTTACTTTGGAATTAATTAAACCATTGCTTATTAATTAATGGAAAAAAAAGGACTAAACATGTTGACTTGTATGTTGATCATCACTAGTCAAAAAAAAATACAGCCGCTGGTTTTAGGAAACATTAAATAGTATGTACTTTAGGGTGACAAATTGACTTAGAGATAAAATCAAAATTTTTAGTAAGGTGACAAAAAATTTCTTACATCCGTTGTGAACACCAAAAGTAAATTGTCCATAAATCCCCTTTCACGTAGTACAGCAGTTATATTTCCTACTGCCTCGTCTAATGCGGAGACCATACCTAGGAAACAGAAAGTTGTTCAAAGTATTTAACAAAAAGCCAAATAAGTTGGTGACAAATGAAGTTTAAACCTTTGGATATTATGCTTCAAAATAAGTTGGTGACAAATGAAATGTAAACCTTTGGATATTATGCTTTAATAAAAATGTTTTTGACATGAATGGTCTACTGTAGTGGAAACCATTAAGGTGAATATACCATCTAGATTTCGTCAAGCAATTGAAATAAATGTCCAATGCCATTAAACAATATAAAGATGATATAATTTACTTAAACATTTACACTTTGAAAATTGATCAGTTTCAATGTATATCGGTTAGTTTTGATATTTCAAAAGTTTATGAATCTTATTTAGCATCATTGATAGTGGCAACGATGCCGGCCAAAAGACCTTTCTTCCGAGTTGTCTTCAAACCACGAACAGTTAGAAAGATTTTTTTGTCTTTTGAGGTTAAACATAAAATCATTTGTTGACATGCAATTGCATGGTTTCCCTTTTCAAATGTTAGTGAAACTTGACAAAAGCATCCTTCTAAAAAATGCCGCATTTTTTACGCTCCCATTTGATTCAGCCTCGCAGTAATTTTGATGTTATAATTTGTCGGATATATCAACGCTATAATTAGTCAGATATACTGACGATTTGTCAGATATACTGATGCTATAAGTTGTCAGACCACGACCGAGTCATACCACAGACGCTTTACAACAATGGCACTAGCGGCTTCCTCGCTAGACGCTCATCATTAAGAGGTTTGTATTAGAATTGGAAAGCCTGGTATCAGGATAATGTGCATGGATGGGACATAATGTTACATGTCTTCGGTATGATGCCCCAGTGTCCCATCATTATAAACTACCACACTGCAAACATCTTAGCGATATGACTGAAATTCTTTTAAAGCTACTTTAAAAATCCAATTCATTCATCCATGCGTGCGTGCGTGCGTGTATCATGCATGCATGCATGCATGCATACATACATACATACATACATACATACATACATACATACATACATACATACATACATACATGACTTGCAATGGCTAACATGACGTTCCATGTGCTTACAAATATATTCTAACCATTATATTGTGTGTATCACCAAAAGAAAAGACGTACTTCAAATACCTTAAAGTTATTTAATATTAAATTTAATTCTTGG
The DNA here is from genome assembly GCA_029339505.1 of Unio delphinus. Classification (NCBI taxonomy): domain Eukaryota; kingdom Metazoa; phylum Mollusca; class Bivalvia; order Unionida; family Unionidae; genus Unio; species Unio delphinus. Next base: position 2,219,796 of record JAQISU010000115.1, on the reverse strand, counting down.
ATTTTTCACTCTATATTTTATTTACACGGTAAATAAAAAAAAACCTGTTTATATGTTACATCTTATTTCCGAATATAATCTTTCACCATGTTTTGGATACTTGCTGTATTTAGGCATAGTTCAAAAGTATAGGAAAAGAAAATTTGAAGAAAAAAAAAACGTTATTTTAGATTTAATTTTGTCCTTAAAAAAGGGGGTTATTAGTTTTATTCTTTTCTTTCTCTCTCTCCATTTTTGTCACTATCAGCTCAAAATTAACATGCATCGAAGTTACTGCAAAAATCAATGCCTCGTTCTTTTCTCAAAAAAATTATGAAGGTAAATTGGTTAGTTTAAAAGTCTAAAATATCAAACGAGCAATATTTGTGTTATCAATATGATTCACGACAAATAAGAATCTAGATGCTAGTAGTGAAGGTTAGCCAGAACATAAACCCAGCATTGACAGTTGGCCATAACATTAACCTCAGCATTGACAGTAGGCTAGAACATTACCCATCATTGACAGTTGACCAGGACATCACCCAGCACTGACAGTCGGCCAGAACATTACCCAGCATTGACAAGTGGCAAAAACATTAATCTCAGCATTGATAGTCAGCCAGAACATTAACCCCAACATTGACAGTTGGCAATAATATTACCTCAGCATTGAAAGTTTTACAGACCATTCACCCCAGCATTGACAGTCGACCAGAACATTAACCCTATCATTGACAGTTGTCCAGAACATTAACCCCAGCATTGACAGTTGGCAATAATATTACCTCAGCATTGACAGATGGACAGACCATTAACCCCAGCATTGACAGTCGACCAGAACATTAACCCTATCATTGACAGTTGTCCAGAACATTAACCTCTGCATTGACACTTGGCCAGAACATTATTCCATCATTCAATATATTTGATAACAGAGACTGTCATCAGGTACTGAGGCTGAACAAGTTAATACACTTGGATAAGGTCCAAATATTAAATTAATTAAAATCACATTAAAATGAATTAATTAAAATCACATTAAAATGAATTAATTAAAATCACATTAAAATTAATTCAAATCACATTAAAATTAATTACTTCAAATCACATTAAAATTAATTACTTCAAATCACATTAAAATTAATTAATTAAAATCACATTAAAATTAATTAAATAAAATCTCATTAAAATTAATTAATTAAAATCACATTAAAATTAATTAATTAAAATCACATGAAAATTAATTAAAATCACATCACAATTAACTAAAATCATATTAAAATTAATTAATTAAAATCACATTAAAATTAATTAATTAAAATCACATTAAAATTAATTAAAATCACATTAAAATTAATTAAAATCTCATTAAAATAATTAATTAAAATCACATTAAAATTCATTAAAATCATATTAAAATTAATTAAAATCACATAAAGATTAAATAAAATCACATTAAAATTAATTAAAATCACATTAAAATTAATTAATTAAAATCACATTAAAATTAATTAATTAAAATCACATTAAAATTAATTAATTAAAATCACATGAAAATTAATTAAAATCACATTACAATTAACTAAAATCACATTAAAATTAATTAATTAAAATCACATTAAAATTAATTAATTAAAATCACATTAAAATCATTTAAAATCACATTAAAATTAATTAAAATCACATTAAAATTAATTAATTAAAATCACATTAAAATTAATTAAAATCACATTAAAATTAATTAATTAAAATCACATTACAATTAACTAAAATCACATTAAAATTAATTACTTAAAATCACACTAAAATTAATTAATTAAAATCACATTAAAATTATTTAAAATCACATTAAAATTAATTAAAATCACATGAAAATTAATTAAAATCACATTAAAATTAATTATTAAAATCACATTAAAATTAATTGAAATCACATTAAAATTAATTAAAATCACATTAAAATTAATTAAAATCAAATTAAAATTAATTAATTAAAATCACATTAAAATATATTAATATCACATTAAAATTAATCAATTAAAATCACATTAAAATTAATTAAAATCACATTAAAATTAATTAATTAAAATCACATTAAAATTAATTAAAAGCAAATTAAAATTAATTAATTAAAATCACATTAAAATATATTAATATCTCATTAAAATTGATTAATTAAAATCACATTAAAATTAATTAATTAAAATCACATTAAAATTTATTAATTAAAATTACATTAAAATTAATTAAAATCACATTAAAATTAATAAATTAAAATCACATTGAAATTAATTAAATTCACATTAAAATTAATTAAAATCACATTAAAATCACAAATCTCAAACTCTTACTGAAAGTACAGCAGAGTGGGAGAGCTGGAGGTTATGCAGCTGGGTTTGATACTGTAAGAACCACTGGTTTGGGGTGTTGTTTAGATTTAGCTTTGATTTCGCTTATGTTGTAGGTGTTTGTGTGTCATATGAACCCGAATGTAAAAACAAGGAAAGTTTTCATTGACATTTTCAGTCTCTCGATCAATACTGCAGCACCTTCATTGTCAGGTAGTTACAATCACTCACCAATATAAAACCCACCAAAAACCGAAAACACGCGACCATAAACGTATTCAGTTTTCGAATCATATAAAACCCACCAAAACCGAAAACACGTGACCATAAACGTATTCAGTTTTTGAATCATATATTTGTACTACATGAGGCACTGAACCTCCCACCCACCCCCACCCCACCCTGCTGTTAGTCTTTAATAAATTAAGACAGAATAATAGATGCGTGCTAAGAGTTGCAGTTTTGAGTTGTATTTGAAATTGATATACTTCTTGTTGTCACAATGCAATATCCATCTTCTGATATATTCGTGTTTTGCTAACTCTGCATTATTGGCACATGTAGATGCATAAACCCAAAGATGTTAAAATATCTTAAAAACAAGACAGATGTCAACCATTCAATACGGTATTTGGTTTGGGTTTTTTTTAGCTTGGTTATTTGACAGCCAGTTTACACCGCAATTTAAAATTATAAAACATTATGATAAGCATGACTTATTTTGAAAATAATTGTGTTGCAAAGCTCCAAAGACGAGTTTCGGCCATTAAACAAATATATATGTAGTATTCGGAGTGAGGAAATATTTTTCACAAGACAATCCAGATAGAAGTGTTTGGCTTTAATTAAGTTTGCTGTCATATTACAAGGCAGGTTAAGTAACAAAATGCATATGTTTGGAATCCCTTAGTATCTGTGATTTTTTTAAAAATATAATATAAAAGTGCGAGCTGTACCATTTTGTGACAAAATTATATCCATTACCATCTTACATCTAATTGAACCTTAGTCAAAGATGGTCGACAATTTTGGAAAAACCATACTATTTACTAATTGGTGCGCTAAATTTCAGTATTCGGAGGGAGCCGATTGTACATAAATCGTATCTTTATTTTACAAATATTGTTCTATAAATGGAAGGAAAAGTTTTACGTGACCTTTAATTAGCGAGAATGAGATTTATCACATTGTATGTATCGCCTGCACGAGTCTTTGAAACTATTCATGAGCCTATCTGTATTTATTATTCTGAAATGTTTGAAAACGAGACCCAGGTCCTAGTCGATGATTAAGTTATCTATGAACACTTATCACACATACACGGCCTAGATGATGTCTGACCATAGTATAACATACAGTAAACTTATGCAGTCTGTTTAGATTTATACACATGTATGTACTTACGTACGTACGTATATATGTGATAGATGGATGGATGGATGGATGGATGGATAGATGGGTGGGTGGATGGATGTATGGATGGATGGATGGAAGGGATTTAATCAAAATATGTATCAACAGAAATCACGCAAGACCTGCATGACTGATAACTGTCTGATATCAGTTTACAATTATTGTCCTTGACCCCCCCCCCCCCAACCTATACCCTTTGCTAAACGATGTGTGCTGATGCAGTATGTGTTCAGACTGGTTCAGTGTAACTAATTTTATATAAAGACCGATAACACAGCACTTAAATGACTCATTACTGTCTGATCGTTATATAACTTTATGGACTTGAAACCCTACCGACAGGTACGATTCAACGTATGAATTATGATGATGCACTATATTTTGGATTCAGACAGGTTCATTGATTGAATGGGGGGTGGTAGGATTTAAATGTCTCCCCCCCCCCCAACTTGTTTGCGTCGCCTTACCGGGTTTCTAGCAGATTTTGTTTTCTTCTCGAGAATGTGGAAGCAGCAGATTGAAATACTTTTGTTCTACTTCCATATGCACCTTGAGACTTTTAAAATGGACTCCTGTGAAACAAATATATATATTACCCCCCCCCCCCCAAAAAAAATATAAATATAAGATACTTTTATAGATAGTATAGTTGTCTATCAAAGCCAACTCGGGGATATGAAAATAAATGCTTACAATAACCGTGGACAAACATTACACATTTATTGTCTAAGGTAATGCAAATCAGTTGCAAACTCTTGTGGACGCATTGCAATACTGCACTGCGCTGCTACATTTGACTGTGCACACCATTATGGAAATTTGTGCCACATTTCATATGATGAGCTGAGAATGCCAAAGTACGCATACTTGCACTAATCAATTCGTACGCAAGATTACCATGACAACAGCCAGACTCTCTTGCTTAGTACTAATGCATATACATGGGACAGAGTACCTTCAAGTACAAAATTGATAAATCAATTCGCCAGGCGGCATCACATTTTTGACACATATCAAGAAAGATCACGAAACGGGATTCTCAGCAGGATTCATAAATACTTTGAAGTGATTATAATTAATTAGAATGAGTTTCTTCTATTGGTTTTATACTCCGACGCATATTACAGATGTTAAACGTTGTCCTTTTGGTTGAAAATGGGTCATATAGTTTTATTTACTCTATGGCACATACCCTGTTAGTTCAAATTTACGAAAGTGACGTCTAGATCAGATCAGCAGGTGACATCACGTTACATCACGCACTTTGCTTTACACGACGTGTAGAGAGAAAGACAAGATTAAAAATCTGGCCAGGGCTGGTATGGTCATTGGTCAGTTTGGGCCATACAAACATAAAAGTCTAGTTCCTTCTATCAGGCATTCCATAACCAATTAGTAGTGCTCTTTTCATGACTAATTAATGCTGAAATGTGGTCCGCTATATTGCAAAAAAGTGGGCGCTGTTTACTTTGTTCCATGCAAAATGTCCATTGACCCGGGCACAAAATCTGCGTAAGATTAAATACTACACAAGTTTCTCCAATCTTTCAAGGAGGTTAGGGGAGATTTTTTTAAACTTTCTTTGTAACCTTTAGTAAATATAAATTAATTTACGTTGTTGAAATTAATCATGGCTATCACATGACTGTAACAAATGTCATTGACTTCCTGCAATTCGTTTTGATTGTATATAACAAAGTGACGAATATACCATAAAAAAACTTTTTCATTCTTTACCTTTTGTGTTAAATTATTTGTAATTACTTGACAAAACTGAGATTCCATTTTTAGAGTGATACATCTATATAAATGCTATACTTATGTTTTAATACTTCCATTAATAGCAGCATTTAGCTAAAATGATTTTCTCAGATATTTACAACGTATGCTTCGTTTTTAATATGAGAATGATACAAGTAAGAATGATGCAGAATTTACAAGAAGAATTTATATCTTTACTTTGGAATTAATTAAACCATTGCTTATTAATTAATGGAAAAATAAGGACTAAACATGTTGACTTGTATGTTGATCATCACTAGTCAAAACAAATACAGCCGCTGGTTTTAGGAAACATTAAATAGTATGTACTTTAGGGTGACAAATTGACTTAGAGATAAAATCAAAATTTTTAGTAAGGTGACAAAAAATTTCTTACATCCGTTGTGAACACCAAAAGTAAATTGTCCATAAATCCCCTTTCACGTAGTACAGCAGTTATATTTCCTACTGCCTCGTCTAATGCGGAGACCATACCTAGGAAACAGAAAGTTGTTCAAAGTATTTAACAAAAAGCTAAATAAGTTGGTGACAAATGAAATGTAAACCTTTGGATATTATGCTTTAATAAAAATGTTTTTGACATGAATGGTCTACTGTAGTGGAAACCATTAAGGTGAATATACCATCTAGATTTCGTCAAGCAATTGAAATAAATGTCCAATGCCATTAAACAATATAAAGATGATATCATTTACTTAAACGTTTACACTTTGAAAATTGATCAGTTTCAATGTATATCGGTTAGTTTTGATATTTCACAAGTTTATGAATCTTATTTAGCATCATTGATAGTGGCAACGATGCCGGCCAAAAGACCTTTCTTCCGAGTTGTCTTCAAACCACGAACAGTTAGAAAGATTTTTTTGTCTTTTGAGGTTAAACATAAAATCATTTGTCGACATGCAATTGCATGGTTTCCCTTTTCAAATGTTAGTGAAACTTGACAAAAGCATCCTTCTAAAAAATGCCGCATTTTTTACGGCTCCCATTTGATTCAGCCTCGCAGTTATTTTGATGTTATAATTTGTCGGATATATCAACGCTATAATTAGTTAGATATACTGACGATTTGTCAGATATACTGATGCTATAAGTTGTCAGACCACGACCGAGTCATACCACAGACGCTTTACAACAATGGCACTAGCGGCTTCCTCGCTAGACGCTCATCATTAAGAGGTTTGTATTAGAATTGGAAAGCCTGGTATCAGGATAATGTGCATGGATGGGACATAATGTTACATGTCTTCGGCATGATGCCCCAGTGTCCCATCATTATAAACTACCACACTGCAAACATCTTAGCGATATGACTGAAATTCTTTTAAAGCTACTTTAAAAATCCAATTCATTCATCCATGCGTGCGTGCGTGCGTGCATCATGCATGCATGCATACATACATACATACATACATACATACATACATACATACATACATACATACATACATACATACATACATACATGACTTGCAATGGCTAACATGACGTTCCATGTGCTTACAAATATATTCTAACCATTATATTGTGTGTATCACCAAAAGAAAAGACGTACTTCAAATACCTTAAAGTTATTTAATATTAAATTTAATTCTTGGATTTTTCAGTCTATATTTTATTTACACGGTAAATAAAAAAAAATCCTGTTTATATGTTACATCTTATGTCCGAATATAATCTTTCACCATGTTTTGGATACTTGCTGTATTTAGGCATAGTTCAAAAGTATAGGAAAAGAAAATTTGAAGAAAAAAAAAACGTTATTTTAGATTTAATATTGTTCTTTAAAAAGGGGGTTATTAGTTTTATTCTTTTCTTTCTCTCTCTCCATTTTTGTCACTATCAGCTCAAAATTAACATGCATCGAAGTTACTGCAAAAATCAATGCCTCGTTCTTTTCTCAAAAAAATTATGAAGGTAAATTGGTTAGTTTAAAAGTCTAAAATATCAAACGAGCAATATTTGTGTTATCAATATGATTCACGACAAATAAGAATCTAGATGTTAGTAGTGAAGGTTAGCCAGAACATAAACCCAGCATTGACAGTTGGCCATAACATTAACCTCAGCATTGACAGTAGGCTAGAACATTACCCATCATTGACAGTTGACCAGGACATCACCCAGCACTGACAGTCGGCCAGAACATTACCCAGCATTGACAAGTGGCAAAAACATTAATCTCAGCATTGATAGTCAGCCAGAACATTAACCCCAACATTGACAGTTGGCAATAATATTACCTCAGCATTGAAAGTTTTACAGACCATTCACCCCAGCATTGACAGTCGACCAGAACATTAACCCTATCATTGACAGTTGTCCAGAACATTAACCCCAGCATTGACAGTTGGCAATAATATTACCTCAGCATTGACAGATGGACAGAACATTAACCCCATCATTGACAGTCGACCAGAACATTAACCCTATCATTGACAGTTGTCCAGAACATTAACCTCTGCATTGACACTTGGCCAGAACATTATTCCATCATTCAATATATTTGATAACAGAGACTGTCATCAGGTACTGAGGCTGAACTAGTTAATACACTTGGATAAGGTCCAAATATTAAATTAATTAAAATCACATTAAAACGAATTCATTAAAATCACATTAAAATGAATTAATTAAAATCACATTAAAATTAATTCAAATCACATTAAAATTAATTACTTCAAATCACATTAAAATTAATTACTTCAAATCACATTAAAATTAATTAATTAAAATCACATTAAATTAATTAATTAAAATCACATTAAAATTAATTAATTAAAATCACATTAAAATTAATTTATTAAAATCACATTAAAATTAATCAAAATCATATTAAAATTAATTAAAATCACATTAAAATTAATTAAAATCTCATTAAAATAATTAATTAAAATCACATTAAAATTAATTAAAATCACCTTAAAAGTAATTAAAATCACATTAAAATTCATTAAAATCATATTAAAATTAATTAAAATCGCATACAAATTAAATAAAATCACATTAAAATTAATTAAAATCACATTAAAATTAATTAATTAAAATCACATTAAAATTAATTAATTAAAATCACATTAAAATTAATTAATTAAAATCACATTAAAATTAATTAAAATCACATTACAATTAACTAAAATCACATTAAAATTAATTAATTAAAATCACATTAAAATTAATTAATTAAAATCACATTAAAATTAATTAAAATCACATTAAAATTAATTAATTAAAATCACATTAAAATTATTTAAAATCACATTAAAATTAATTAATTAAAATCACATTAAAATTAATTAAAATCAAATTAAAATTAATTAATTAAAATCACATTAAAATATATTAATATCACATTAAAATTAATTAATTAAAATCACATTAAAATTAATTAATTAAAATCACATTAAAATTTATTAATTAAAATCACATTAAAATTAATTGAAATCACATTAAAATTAATTAATTAAAATCACATTGAAATTAATTAAATTCACATTAAAATTAATTAAAATCACATTAAAATTAATTAATTAAAATCACAAATCTCAAACTCTTACTAAAAGTACAGCAGAGTGGGAGAGCTGGAAGTTATGCAGCTGGGTTTGATACTGTAAGAACCACTGGTTTGGGGTGTTGTTTAGATTTAGCTTTGATTTCGCTTATGTTATAGGTGTTTGTGTGTCATATGAACCCGAATGTAAAAACAAGGAAAGTTTTCATTGACATTTTCAGTCTCTCGATCAATACTGCAGCACCTTCATTGTCAGGTAGTTACAATCACTCACCAATATAAAACCCACCAAAAACCGAAAACACGCGACCATAAACGTATTCAGTTTTCGAATCATATAAAACCCACCAAAACCGAAAACACGTGACCATAAACGTATTCAGTTTTTGAATCATATATTTGTACTACACGAGGCACTGAACCTCCCACCCACCCCCACCCCACCCTGCTGTTAGTCTTTAATAAATTAAGACAGAATAATAGATGCGTGCTAAGAGTTGCAGTTCTGAGTTGTATTTGAAATTGATATACTTCTTGTTGTCACAATGCAATATCCATCTTCTGATATATTCGTGTTTTGCTAACTCTGCATTATTGGCACATGTAGATGCATAAACCCAAAGATGTTAAAATATCTTAAAAACAAGACAGATGTCAACCATTCAATACGGTATTTGGTTTGGGTTTTTTTTAGCTTGGTTATTTGACAGCCAGTTTACACCGCAATTTAAAATTATAAAACATTATGATAAGCATGACTTATTTTGAAAATAATTGTGTTGCAAAGCTCCAAAGACGAGTTTCGGCCATTAAACAAATATATATGTAGTATTCGGAGTGAGGAAATATTTTTCACAAGACAATCCAGATAGAAGTGTTTGGCTTTAATTAAGTTTGCTGTCATATTACAAGGCAGGTTAAGTAACAAAATGCATATGTTTGGAATCCCTTAGTATCTGTGATTTTTTTTTAAATATAATATAAAAGTGCGAGCTGTACCATTTTGTGACAAAATTATATCCATTACCATCTTACATCTAATTGAACCTTAGTCAAAGATGGTCGACAATTTTGGAAAAACCAAACTATTTACTAATTGGTGCGCTAAATTTCAGTATTCGGAGGGAGCCGATTGTACATAAATCGTATCTTTATTTTACAAATATTGTTCTATAAATGGAAGGAAAAGTTTTACGTGACCTTTAATTAGCGAGAATGAGATTTATCACATTGTATGTATCGCCTGCACGAGTCTTTGAAACTATTTATCAGCTAATCTGTATTTATTATTCTGAAATGTTTGAAAACGAGACCCGTGTCCTAGTCGATGATTAAGTTATCTATGAACACTTATCACACATACACAGCCTAGATGATGTCTGATCATAGTATAGCATACAGAAAACTTATGCAGTCTGTTTAGATTTATACACATGTATGTACTTACGTACGTACGTATATATGTGATGGATGGATGGATGGATGGATGGATGGATAGATGGGTGGGTGGTTGGATGTATGGATGGATGGGTGGATGGAAAGGATTTAATCAAAATATGTATCAACAGAAATCACGCAAGACCTGCATGACTGATAACTGTCTGATATCAGTTTACAATTATTGTCCTTGACCCCCCTACCTATACCCTTTGCTAAACGATGTGTGCTGATGCAGTATGTGTTCAGACTGGTTCAGTGTAATTAATTTTATATAAAGACCGCTAACACAGCACTTAAATGACTCATTACTATCTGATCGTTATATAACTTTATGGACTTGAAACCCTACAGACAGGTACGATTCAACCCATGAATTATGATGATGCACTATATTTTGGATTCAGACAGGTTCATTGATTGAATGGGGGGTGGTCGGATTTAAATGTCTTTTTTTTTTCTTTCCCTAACTTGTTTGCAGTTGTCGTCGCCTTACTGGGTTTCTAGCAGATTTTTGTTTTCTTCTCGAGAATATGGAAGCAGCAGATTGAAATACTTTTGTTCTACTTCCACATGCACCTTGAGACTTTTAAAATGGACTCCTGTGAAACAAATATATATATTACCCCCCCCCCAAAAAAAAAATATAAATATAAGATACTTTTATAGATAGTATATTTGTATATCAAAGCCAACTCGGGAATATGAAAATAAATTCTTACAATAACCGTGGACAAACTGCTTGTCACAGACGTTTTTCAAAGTTACAACTTCTTTTTCTAATTGTGATTTTGACATCCAGATGATTTTAAAACAGGTTTTAGATGATCTTTAAATAATAAGCTGATAGGGCAGGTTTGAAGCAAGTGCATCTTGCATCAGAATTCATGGTGGCTTGACGTCTAGATCATCATCTGCTACTTTGATGCCTGGACATCGGTTCGATTCTCAGTCACAACAGCTAGTAATGTAGATCAGTTTATTGCGGACGTATACTCAAAACATTTTAAAGATTTAATTGTAGATATTTTTATTGCAACAATCAAGATTCAATTGCAGTGAATGTTGTAAACGTAAAGTTAAAATTTCAGTTGCATGTTGTAACAACACAACTTATTTACGGTACATATCGTAATTTAATTTGAATAAAAACGTATACTGTAGCAATATAGTTGCAATTATAATGCATAATATCATATTGTAACATGTTAATAAAAATGTATACTGTAGCAATATAGTTGCAATTATAATGCATAATATCATATTGTAACATGTTAATAAAAATGTATACTGTAGCAATATAGTTGCAATTATAATGCATAATATCATATTGTAACATGTTAATAAAAATGTATACTACAGCAATATAGTTGCAATTATAATGCATAATATCATATTGTAACATGTTAATAAAAACGTATACTGTAGCACTCAAATCGTATTAACAGTGCATATCGTAAAAACAAGCTTTAATTAGAGTACATATTTTAACAATAATGTTTTAATTGCAGTACATATTGTAACAATAATGTTTTAATTACAGTACATATTGTAACAATAATATTGTAACAATAATGTTTTAATTGCAGTACATATTGTAACAATAATGTTTTAATTACAGTACATATTGTAACAATGTTTTAATTACAGTACATATTGTAACAATAATGTTTTAATTAGAGCACATATTGTAACAATAATGTTTTAATTAGAGTACATATTGTAACAATAATGTTTTAATTACGGTGCATATTGTCCCTATAAAGTAACTACTATGTATAGTGACAATGTATGTACCTTTCCAAAATAATTATAATTTTGATCTTATATGATGTCTGACGTGTATTTGTGGTCTTATATGAAGTTTGACGTGTATTTGTGGTCTTATATGATGTCTGGCGTGTATTTGTGGTCTTATATGAAGTTTGACGTTTATTTGTGGTCTTATATGATGTCTGACGTGTATTTGTAGTCTTATATGATGTCTGACATGTATTTGTGGTCTTATATGAAGTTTGATGTGTATTTGCGGTCTTATATTAAGTTTGACGTGTATTTGTGGTCATATATGAAGTCTGGCGTGAAACATCTGGCAATTATTCAAATCATTACTGCTACTAAGAAATGTTTATGCAAATGTCTCAGTCAAACATATTTATCTGGATAAATTGCTTCCATAATCTACAATATTGAATTTAGTTCCGAAAGAAATCCCTTGTCATGTTTACAAGTCTAAAAATTCAGGAATAGCTGGTAAAGAAACTTAAAATAATTATATCCAACTGAATGGAACGTCCTAATGATGGCTATAATTACGTCATTAAAAGATACACGTTTGATTAAATTGTGTTCTGTTCTACATTGCATATTAGCCTGGCTTGGTTTATTGTCCATTACATCTATAATCACTTTCCGTTTGGATTTTTTTAGGTAGAAGTTTAAATTTATTTTACTACAGTAATGCCGATTAAAGCACAATACATATCAAAATGTCATATTGTGAGTTTCATCCGAAGATTTTGACAAGTATGTTTGATTCTACAGCTGCCCTAACACCATCCCGGACTCCAGGTTCCGTTGTAATATTTGGGGTTCGAACTCGGATCCGGTGGTGGAAAATTTGCGGGAACCAGCGACTTCTTATATTCAGCAAGACGTTGTACCATTTGTTTTAGAAGTTCTGGATATTTCTTTGAGACGTCAAAATGTTCTGTTGGATCATCTATTCAAAGAAATAGAACCCTGTAACAGTTACTCAGTAACTTCAAAAATATTTTGATCTGATTATCTCACTCAGAATAAGTAATGTCTGAAATCTCCTTAAAAACAGGCTGTATGGTTCAAAGTGCTACAGCGCGACAATTCGAGCAGAGTTGGAAGACCCGATTGCAAGCAATAGTGGTCACTCATTTATGGTAGGTGTAAGTAATAGTGGTCATTCATTTATGGTAGTTGTAAGTAATAGTGCTCACTCATTAATGTAGGTGTAAGTAATAGTGGTCACTCACTTATGGTAGGTGTAAGAAATAGTGGTCACTCATTTATGGTAGGTTTAAGTAATAGTGATGATTCAATCATGGTAGGTGTAAGTAATAGTGGTCACTCATTTATGGTAGGTGTAACTAATAGTGGTCACTTATTTATGGTAGGTGTCAGTAAAAGTCTTCACTCATGTATGGCAGGTGTAATAATAGTGGTCACTCATTTATGGTAGTTGTAAGTAATAGTGTTCATTCAATAATGTAGGTGTAAGTAATAGTGGTAACTCATTTATGGTAGGTGTAAGTCATAGTGGTCACTCATTTATGTTAGGTGTAAGTAATATTGGTCACTCATTAATGGTAGATGTAAGGAATAGTGCTCACTCATTTATGGTATCTGTAAAAAAATAGTGGTCACTCATTTATGGTAGTTGTTAGTAATAGTGCGCACTCATTAATGTAGGGATAATAGAGGTCACTCATTTATGGTAGATGTAAGTAATAGTGATCACTCACTTATGGCAGGTGTAAGAAATAGTGTTGATTTAATCATGGTAGGTGTAAGTAATAGTGGTCACTTATTTATATTAGTTGTAAGTAATAGTGGTCATTTATTTATGGTTGGTGTAAGTAATAGTGGTCACTCATTTATGGTAGGTGTAAGTAATAGTGGTCACTCTTTTATGGTAGTTGTAAGTAATAGTGCTCACTAATTTATGGTAGGTGTAAGTGATAGTGGTCACTTATTTATATTAGTTGTAAGTAATAGTGGTCACTCTTTTATGGTAGTTGTAAGTAATAGTGGTCACTAATTTATGGTAGTTGTAAGTAATAGTGGTCACTCATTTATATTAGTTGTAAGTAATAGTGGTCACTCTTTTATGGTAGTTGTAAGTAATAGTGGTCACTCATTTATGGTAGGTGTAAGTAATAGTGGTCACTCAGTTATGGCAGGTGTAAGTAATAGTGATCACTCATTTATGGTAGGTGTAAGGAATAGTGGTCACTCATTTATGGTAGGTGTAAGGAATAGTGGTCACTCATTTATGGTAGGTGTAAGTAATAGTGGTCACTTATTTATGGTAGGTGTAAGTAATAGTGGTCATTTATTTATGATAGGTGTAAGTAATAGTGGTCACTTATTTATGGTAGGTGTAAGGAATAGTGGTCACTCATTTATGGTAGGTGTAAGTAATAGTGCTCACTAATTTATGGTAGGTGTAAGTGATAGTGGTCACTTATTTATATTAGTTGTAAGTAATAGTGGTCACTCATTTATGGTAGTTGTAAGTAATAGTGCTCACTCATTTATATTAGTTGTAACTAATAGTGGTCACTCTTTTATGGTAGTTGTAAGTAATAGTGGTCACTAATTTATGGTAGTTGTAAATAATAGTTGTCACTCATTTATGGTAGGTGTAAGTAATAGTGGTCACTCAATTATGGCAGGTGTAAGTAATAGTGATCACTCATTTATGGTAGGTGGAAGGAATAGTGGTCACTCATTTATGGTAGGTGTAAGGAATAGTGGTCACTCATTTATGGTAGGTGTAAGTAATAGTGGTCACTTATTTATGGTAGGTGTAAGTAATAGTGGTCACTCACTTATGGTAGGTGTAAGGAATAGTGGTCACTCATTTATGGTAGGTGTAAGTAATAGTGATGATTCAATCATGGTAGGTGTAAGAAATAGTGGTCACTCATTTATGGTATATGTAAGTAATAGTGGTCATTCATTTATGGTAGGTGTAAATTATAGTGGTCATTCATTTATGGTAGTTGTAAGTAATAGTGCTCACTAATTTATGGTGGGTGCATGTAATAGAGGTAACTCATTTATGGTAGGTGTAAGTCATAGTGGTCACTCATTTATGTTAGGTGTAAGTAATATTGGTCACTCATTAATGGTAGATGTAAGGAATAGTGCTCACTCATTTATGGTATCTCTAAATAATAGTGGTCACTAATTTATGGTAGTTGTTAGTAATAGTGCTCACTCATTAATGTAGGGATAATAGAGGTCACTCATTTATGGTAGGTGTAAGTAACAGTGATCACTCATTTATATCTGGTGTAAGTAATAACGGTCACTCATTTATGGTAGGTGTAGTTAATAGTGGTCACTCATTTATGGCAGGTGTAAGGAATAGTGCTCACTCATTTATGTTAGGTGTAAGGAATAGTGGTCACTCATTAATGTAGGTGTAAGTAATAGTGGTCACTCATTTATGGTAGGTGTAAGGAATAGTGCTCACTCATTTATGGAGAGTGTAAGTAATAGTGGTCACTCGTTTATGTAGGTGTAAGTAATAGTGGTCACTCATTTATGGTAGGTGTAAGGAATAGTGCTCATTCATTTATGGAGAGTGTAAGTAAAAGTGGTCACTCATTTATGTAGGTGTAAGTAATAGTGGTCACTCAATTATGGCAGGTGTAAGTAATAGTGATCACTCATTTATGGTAGGTGGAAGGAATAGTGGTCACTCATTTATGGTAGGTGTAAGGAATAGTGGTCACTCATTTATGGTAGGTGTAAGTAATAGTGGTCACTTATTTATGGTAGGTGTAAGTAATAGTGGTCACTCACTTATGGTAGGTGGAAGGAATAGTGGTCACTTATTTATGGTAGGTGTAAGTAATAGTGATGATTCAATCATGGTAGGTGTAAGAAATAGTGGTCACTCATTTATGGTATATGTAAGTAATAGTGGTCATTCATTTATGGTAGGTGTAAATTATAGGGGTCATTCATTTATGGTAGTTGTAAGTAATAGTGCTCACTAATTTATGGTGGGTGCATGTAATAGAGGTAACTCATTTATGGTAGGTGTAAGTCATAGTGGTCACTCATTTATGTTAGGTGTAAGTAATATTGGTCACTCATTAATGGTAGATGTAAGGAATAGTGCTCACTCATTTATGGTATCTCTAAATAATAGTGGTCACTAATTTATGGTAGTTGTTAGTAATAGTGCTCACTCATTAATGTAGGGATAATAGAGGTCACTCATTTATGGTAGATGTAAGTAACAGTGATCACTCATTTATATCTGGTGTAAGTAATAACGGTCACTCATTTATGGTAGGTGTAATTAATTGTGGTCACTCATTTATGGCAGGTGTAAGGAATAGCGCTCACTCATTTATGGTAGGTGTAAGGAATAGTGGTCACTCATTAATGTAGGTGTAAGTAATAGTGGTCACTCATTTATGGTAGGTGTAAGGAATAGTGCTCACTCATTTATGGAGAGTGTAAGTAATAGTGGTCACTCATTTATGTAGGTGTAAGTAATAGTGGTCACTCATTTATGGTAGGTGTAAGGAATAGTGCTCACTCATTTATGGAGAGTGTAAGTGATAGTTGTCATTTATTTATGGTAGGTGTACGTAATAGTGGCCACTCATTAATATCAGGTGCAAGTAATAGTGATCACTCATTTATGGTAGGTGTAAGTAATTATGCTCACCCTACCGTCATCTTTGAGTTACGGTGTTTCTTTATACAACGTATTGGACTAGGTTTCCTCATTTGCATACATATCGATAAGAAATAAAATATATGGAAACTTTAATGAAAACTGAAATGAAGTTTAGTCAACTTGATTTTTATCAAAGTAAGCATAAATATGGTATTTTGATTTTCTTCAACTAACATGCATAATAGACAATTTTTAATAAATGAACTACTGTGAATGAATCAAAATTGGATTAAAATTGATAGAGACAACAATGTGTGGCCAATTTAGACGAAAAAGTGCTTTTGAGAGCAATGATATGTACTCACTTCGGATATCAAAAAGCTGGTACTCAAGATCGGCGGAGATATTGTCGAAACAATTCTTACTTTCAGCGGCGCCATCGGCTGGTGCATTCGGAAATCCTTCTTTCATGCTAGGCAAGGGATACCAATCATTCCAATGTCCCGGATTACCTTCAATCAGCTTATAATCACCAACTCTACAGAAAGATATTTAAAAAAAAAAATCGAATGCTTTTGCAACATAAATGATACGACTGCTGTTGTGACTTGATGAAACTAATTTGATCAGGTGTAAGACTATTGTCAATGCATTTGGCCAGTCATCTGATCATCTGGTCACGCGTAGTTCCATGTCGTCAGGTCAGAACATGTATGTATATATCATGTATGTATATATGTACAATATATTTTTTATGCAAATGTTTGGGACTAAAGGATTATAAAAAAAGTATGTAAAGAATAAAAATAAAATTTCGTTCCCAATGGCCATTTAGTAGATATCATAATTGTTATTGAAATGCAAAGAGATATAATACTTGTTGGATATAAGTGTGTGTGTGTGTGTGTGTGTGTGTGTGTGTGTGTGTGTGTGTGATTAAAACATTCAGCATTACGCACATCGGTAAGATGGTGTATTGCCGAAGGATTGCGATCAATGCACCCACCTGATGGCGGCATTATGGAGAATTTCATCTATGTTGTAGACAAAATCTTTCCTTGGAGATGGTGTATTCTCGCTTATGGTTGACCACATATCTATTCCGTCCATGCTGGCATCTGATTTTGATGGAAAGAGGTAAATAAATGTTTGTGAGTTGATCAGGACATTTGCTATATTATATAAGCATTGTTTAATTAAAATTAGATTGTTACAACCTTTTGCAAGGCTATCCATATACATCGTCATCTAAGTTAGAGAAAGGTAGCATACACTTTATCTTCATCATTGTATACCATGCATTCAGCTTCCAAAAAACGTGTATTCATATCACAGGATACAAAGCGTGCTTAAACTCAAACTCTAACAAATAAAAAATAGCCTTTCATTGTTCACATGATTACAAAACATCAGACAACTAATTTTTCAAACATTTGATTGATCAATGATTTGATGTTGATGGATCATCATAACTCTTTAATTTTTATTTTGGTCTGAGCTTGGGTGTAATTATGTAGTGTAATCTCTTTTAAGCACATTTTCACGTGACTCAGTGATATCGCATGGACCCAATCGAGAGGTTTGGTTGGTTGAGACAAACTATAGGTGCCCTTTCTCTTATTATATATAGTATCATTAGACGCAAGTGATGGGTGTAAGCTGCTCGCAGTACGATGCTCACTAAAGACAAGGACATAAAGTATACTCCCATTCGACTTCCGAAAAAGATTGACGATCCTAGCTGTAAAATGTCAGAAAATCGACAGATAAGAACTTTTACAAATCTAACGTGTTAAGTGGGCGTGGAATAAAATTAAGTAATCGCAGAAAATCATAAAATTGTAACAATCATCTTCATAATAACTGTTTTTTTGTTTTTAATTTCATTAACTAATCATTTTGCACAAGCTCGTAACTCATATCCAGAGATTATTATTTCGGAAAACACGAATAATGATTTGGATTTTTAAAGTAGCTTCTACACTATTACAGTCATATAGCTACCATGTCTGCAGTGTGACAGTTTATAGTGATGTCTAGCACTGGGGCATCACGCCTCATACATGTAGTATGGTATTCTACCCAGTCACCTTATCCTGACACCAAACCGACCAGTCCTAACTCTAACATCTTAATGCCGAGCGCCGAGCGAGGCAGCTGTTGGTACCAGTTTTATGTCTTGCGTATGGCTCGGCCGGGTTTGAACCCGCGACCTCCCGCATCCGGCTACCAGAGATATCTAATGCCAAAAGCAAGATCTTTACTTGATCTAACTTTGTTTCTAAGGATGATTTTGTTGTTTTTTCATTAGCCAACGTTTTCAAATTACAATGTTAATGACACGGTTTATTAGTAAAATCCGCCATCTCAACCCCTAAAAAAAGTTCAAAGTCTGTGTTTGAGTTGGCGAATGAAATTTCACTCTGATCAATCAGGTTCACTATTTAAATGTAAAGTATTTTGTAACTAACTCATTCAAATTCTTAAACTCCTGCTCAAATGTCGCAAGATCCCAAGGCGTGTTCTTCTTTACTGATCACGAATACGTTAATACAATGCTGAATAAAATAGAATTTCTAAAAATAAATTAAAACACTTATAATCTTTACAAACAAAGCCTCTACCTGTGTTTTCTAGTGAACCTTTATATCAAACATTACGGAAATAAATCGCAGAAATTTTATTAGGAAAAGTCTAACTTTCTTAATAGCATCAAAACATGACAAAATTTGCGTGGGCTTGATTAACGATCCAAACTTCTAAAGTTACCGTTTATCCAGTCTGAACTTGGATATTAAAGCTTTGTTAAGACATTAAAATGCATTAAAGAACACAATTTTCATTGGTTAATTTTGCCAAGTCTTGTATGCATTAAAGAACACACTGTTCATTGGTTAATTTTGCCAAGTCTTGTATGCATTAAAGAACATAATTTTCATTGGTTAATTTTGCCATGTCTTGTAACCTTCAGTTTAAACTAACCCCATGTCATTTCACTTGAATAACTTAAGTATTTTTGTTACACATTCACCAATTGCTCATCATAAGAAATGTTTGCACCCAGACAAAAATCCATCATATTACTGTTTAACAAATTATGAAAAGTGCATCTGATTCACAAAAGAATAAATGCAACACGATACCAGCAGTGGCACCAGCCACGCGCAATAGCGTCGGGAACCAGTCAACTGCATGCATCATTCTGTGAAATAAATAAATGTCATTGAATCTTGGGCATTAAATAAAGAAAAAGAAATCAAAGTTTTGTTTGATAATGGAAACACGAAGTCAAGAATACATTTTATCACTCTGTATATCTTTCTGTTGGTCTGTATTTGCCAAACATTATGCAATATGAAGTAAGGGTAAAAAATTGTGTATTGTATAAATGCAGAGGAATTATTTAAGAGCGTAACTAAATCACATATTATCGTAAAACTGACCACACTGGTCAACAACACAAAATAAACTCATACCATTTTTAATTAACTGTTTTACTGTTATCGTGTGCAATATCGTCGAATTACAATGAACACGACTTTGTCTAATAAGCAAAGGTAAGTGGTTAAAGTTCAGCATATCAAAGGATATATTAGAAAATTTATATAATAATATATATTGTTATACATTTTTTCTTTAAAACAGTAACCATTTGTCAAGTAACATCAGACTAACTGAAGTTCTAGTTGTAGTAATAGTAGTTGTGGAAGAAGAAGAAGAAGAAGAAGAAGAAGAAGAAGAAGAAGAAGAAGAAGAAGAAGAAGAATATTTAGAAGAAAAATTCCAATTCCTCTTTATTTAAATGAAGCCTACTTACTCGGTGTTTAGGTACTTCGTTTTCTTCAGCAAGGTGTCACTGTAAACAAACGCGGATCCCTTGGTCCCTCCCTCCCATAGAGTTGATTTTGCCCCTCGTAGGGGAAGGTTATTCGCTCCTGCAAAGGTTGGTCCTCCGTTCTGGAAGTTTTTATTTATGTATTATGCTTACAGCATTAAGGTTATTAAGTTATGACGATTCTTCTTTGTAAATCAAGAGCCAAACGTTGTTCATGTATGTCTGGGTTATTGCTTCGACCCTCTTGCATTGATGGCACGTAAACGTTAAAGTTTCATGTAAAACTTACAACTCATGATCAAAGTTAGCTTGATTTACGAAAAAAAATACTTGCATAGTTATGTTTATTTCTTTATAAAGTTCTTTTGAAATATAAGTCTACGTTAAAGTTTACAGCTTCGTTTTAAATTATAAATTTTAATTTTAATTATGTTTAAAACAAGAGTGGAAATCCAAAAGAAGCATGTCTCAGAACTAAGCAGCAGTATCCAGACTTCTTACCATTTCTCTGTGTGTTACACGAGGGCTGGGATTGCTCATTTCGAATGACATGATCTCAATTTTCGCTTTTAATGCATGTTTATGAAATCTACAAGACTACAATACTTAAATGTATATAAAACAAACTATAAAAACAAGTTTCATAAAATGTTACTGATTAACGTCCATTGTTGTCGTTAGTGAATACATTCGAGTATTTATAAAAGACAGCAATAACTCTGCAAGAGATAGATGCACAATAGATAAGTATACTGATCAATGCGTACCAAACACGATGGACCAATTATAAAGTATTCCAAATGAGCGGATCATTGTATTATTTTGCTTTTGGCGTTTTGTAGATAATACGCCATCGGCATAATGGGAAGAGGTTACCAGTGCAACAGGTTTGCTAAGGTTTTTTTCTCCACTAGTTGCACGTGTAGAAGCAGCGGAGGTGCTAAGAATATGCGGGGCATATAGCCGACCATGACCGTGCGGGGCCTGCGGCGGTCATGACAAACTCATATGAACGACCTTAAGCCTAAAGCACGGGACCCACTGAAGAACTTAGCCTGGGGCGATCACCCTACTTGCCACCCCCAAACGCCATTCATGTGTAGAGTATTACTAATACTATTCAAAGCATACAGGTACTTGTAACGTCTTCGTCATGATTTCTATAGCTTATACTAATCTACACACCATACAGTTTATACATAACGTTGATACAATCATATAAAGGTGTCCTGACGATGATGATGATGATTACTATAATTAAAGAAAGAAAGTCCTTTATGTGGTACAAGGCATGCAACGTGTAACACCTTCGAAAATGCAGCTCCTGGGAAGGTTGGAGCCAATATTGACGTCCACCATTCCAATAGCTTTAGATATGCAATGCCCAAGCATGCCAAGGGTCAGCAATTGGCAGACACACAGAACTAAAGTGTAAGTAGACATATCAACAACGTAATACTGAAGCACAAAAACTATACCATTTCTGGATCGCCATCTTGTTATAATGCATACCATGTTTGATTTGTTGCATCAGACAACTTCATGTGCCTTGCATTTGATACCCATCATCGTGTTTGTCAAAGAGGAGGATAGCTTTCATGTTTGAAGTTTTGATCTGGACATCGTCAATGTTGGCCTAACTTAGAGTCACTGCCTGCATGATTACACATTTATTGTCTAAGGTAAAGGCCAATGCAAATCAGTTCCAAACTCTTGTGGACGCATTGCAATACTGCACTGCGCTGCTACATTTGAGTGTGCACACCATTATGGAAATTTGTGCCACATTTCATATGATGAGCTGAGAATGACAAAGTACGCATACTTGCACTAATCAATTCGTACGCAAGATTACCATGACAACAGCCAGACTCTCTTGCTTAGTACTAATGCAAATACATGGGACAGAGTACCCTCAAGTACAAAATTGATAAATCAATTCGCCAGGCGGCATCACATTTTTACACATATCAAGAAAGATCACGAAACGGGATTCTCAGCAGGATTCATAAATACTTTGAAGTGATTTTAATTAATTAGAATGCGTTTCTTCTATTGGTTTTATGCTCCGACGCATAGAACAAATGTGAAACGTTGTCCTTTTGGTTGAAAATGGGTCATATAGTTTTATTTATTCTATGGCACAAATCCCTGTTAGTCCAAATTTACGAAAGTGACGTCTAGATCAGATCAACAGGTGACGTCACGTTACGTCACGCACTTTGCTTTACACGACGTGTAGAGAGAAAGACAAGATTAAAAATCTGGTTAGGGCTGGTATGGTCATTGTCTTCAGTTTGGGCCATACAAACATAAAAGTGTAGTTCCTTCTCTCAGGCACTCCATAACCAATTAGTAGTGTTCTTTTCATGAGTCATTAATGCTGAAATGTGGACCGCTATATTGCAAAAACGTGAGGGCTGTTTACTTTGTTCCATGCAAAATGTCCATTAACCCGGGCACAAAACATGTGTAAGATTAAATTTGTTGTTGTTGTTGTTTTAGGGTTTAACGCCATTTTTCAGCACACGATATGCTATACATGGCGGCCAGTATTATTGGTGGAGGAAGAACCCGGGAGAAACCCCGGAAAGAACCACCGACCCAGGAGAAGCTACTGGCAAGCTTTCTCACATAACTACATTAGCCGAATCTGAGACTCGAACCCACGCAGACAGAAGTGAGACGGCAGTGATCCGTAATGGAGAGCGCTTTAGACCACTCGGCCACTCGGGGCCCCCTAAGATTAAATACTACACAAGTTTCTCCAATCTTTCAAGGAGCTTAGGGGAGATTTTTTTAAAAACTTTCTTTGTAACCTTTAGTAAATATAAATTGATTCACTTTGTTCAAATTAATCATGGAGATCACGTGACTGTAACAAATGTCATTGACTTCCTGCAATTCGTTTTGATTGTATATAACAAAGTGGCCAATATACCATAAAATAACTTCTTTCATTATTTACCTTGTGTGTTAAATATTTTGTGATTACTTGACAAAACTGAGATTCCATTTTTTACAGTGATACATCTATGCTATATTTAGGTTTGAATACTTCCATTATTAGTACATTTGCAGCATTTAGCTAAAAAGATTTTCTCAGATATTTACAACGTATGTTTCGTTTTAAATATGATAATCATACAAGTAAGAATGATGCAGAATTTAAAAGAAGAATTTATATCTTTACTTTGGAATTAATTAAACTATTGCTTATTAATTAATGGAAAAATAAGGACTAAACAGGTTGACTTGTATGTTGATCATCACTAGTCAAAAAAGACAGCCGCTGGTTTTAGGAAACATCAAATATTACGTACTTTAGCGTGACAAATTCACCTAGAGATAAAACCAGAAGTTTTAGTAAGGTGACAAAAAATCTCTTACATCCGTTGTGAACACCAAAAGTAAATTGTCCATAAATCCCCTTTCACGTAGTACAGCAGTTATATTTCCTACTGCCTCGTCTAATGCGGAGACCATACCTAGGAAACAGAAAGTTGTTCAAAGTATTTAACAAAAAGCCAAATAAGTTGGTGACAAATGAAGTTCAAACCTTTGGATATTATGCTTTAATAAAAATGTTTATGACATGAATGGTCTGCTCTAGTGGAAACTATTAAGGTGAATATACCATCTAGATTTCGTCAAGCAATTGAAATAAATGTCCAATGCCATTAAACAATAAAAAGAGGATATCATTTACTTAAACGTTTACACTTTGAAAATTGACCAGTTTCAATGTATATCGGTTAGTTTTGATATTTCAATAGTTTATGAATCTTATTTAGCCTCATAGATAGTGGCAACGATGCCTGCCAAAAGACATTTCTTCCGAGTTGTCTTCAAACCACGAACAGTTAGAAACCTTTTTTTTCTTTTGAGGTTAAACATAAAATCACCTGTCGACATGCAATTGCATGGTTTCCCTTTTCAAATGTTAGTGAAACTTGACAAAAGCATCCTTCTAAAAAATGCCGCATTTTTTACGGCTCCCATTTGATTCAGCTTCGCAGATATTTTGATGTTATAATTTGTCGGATATATCAACGCTATAATTAGTCAGATATACTGACGATTTGTCAAATATATTGACGCTATAATTTGTCGGATACACTGACGCTATAATTTGTCGGATATACTGACGCTATTAGTTGTCAGATATACTGATGTTATCATTTGTCAGATATACAGACGCTATAAATTGTCGGATATAATGATTCTCTAATTTGTCGGATATACAGAAGCTATAGTTTGTCAGATATACTAACGCTATAATTTGTCAGATATGCAGACGCAATAATTTGTCGTATATACAGACGCTAAACTTTGTCGGATATAATGACGCTATGGCATATAAAATTAATTTACGCTATAATTTGACATATACTAACTCTATAATTTGTAAGATGAACTGACGCTCTAATTTGTCGGATATTCTGATTCTATGGCGTGTCCAATAAATTGCCGCTAAAGTTTTGCTAGATGTATTGACGCTGCAATTTGTCTGAGATAATAACGCTATGATTTGTCGAATATATTGACGCATTAATTTGTTGTATCTGTTGACCATATAAGTTTTCGTATATGTAGACGTCACAGTTTGTCAGATACATTCTGTACCATATCTGCACTACAGTCTGAGATCAATATTTGTTTGATTTACTGAGAGAAAAGAATCCGAGACTTAACTGACATAACTAAATACAGTATATGAATAAATTAGATAAAATAATAGCAGTTTGCATTTCAACGTGATCTGCTTGACACTCACCACAATATAGTCTCCTGGATGTATTATGAATATGGGAATAAATATTTTCGTACTTCTCAGGCACCTAGAAATGTAAGGAAATACTCGGTGGAAGATTGAATAGAACTCGTTAATTTATTATGGTTTTAACTGACCCTACGAAAGTTATCAATCACAATGGGTTTGTTTTGTAAGAAGGATAATTCTAAAACGTTTTGCTGACCCCTGCTCCCCACTCCCAATCATATAAAGTTAAACTTCACATGCTTCAATTTTAAATATTACAGTAGTAGAAGTAGTGAAAGAAGAAGAAGAAGAAGAAGAAGAAGAAGAAGAAGAATTCCAATTCCTCTTTATCGAAAGTTTCAAATCTCACTTAAAACCTCTAAATATTACTGATTCGAATATTTTCCGAGATGACAAACATAAAGTTACCATATTTTGTACTCTTTTCACCTTTTCCCAATTAACTTTAGAAAATACCATACATGTGTTTTCAAAAATTTGGAAACGGATTCAATTTTGTTTATATTTTCATGGTTTCGTACCTACGAATCAAGTCTCCATGATTAAAAACAACTCGGATTCAATTACAAAATTAAAAAAAATTGACGTCTGATTGGATGATGTTAAAGATAATCACCTCTGAATTACTAGACTAGTAACGCTATTAAAAACTTATATTTTACGTATCAACTTGTCCATGCCATAAACAAATCACTACAATGAAACAGGTTGATATTCATTTTCCTGCGCTACTCTTAGCTAAATAAGTATACGCAAGTAAGAGTTATAAACCCTATCACTGATTTCACCCAACAAAAATCGATCAGCGAGTTATAAACCCTCTCACTAATTCCCTCCCCCCCCCCAAAAAAAAAAAAATAAATAAATAAATAAATAAATAAATAAAATAATAATAATAATAATAATAATAATAATAATAATAATAATAATAGCTCAGTGAGTATTTAACAATTCATAAAATCTACACAGGTGGAAAATGACAGACGTCTTCTATCATCTACACTGAAAAAATTCTAGACGGCGATAATTATTCATCCGTCTGAAGCAGAATTCAAAGATTTACCGCAGATTATAAACCGATGAAGATTTCCAAATAAGACGTATAGTCTTCGTTGGATTTATCATTTGTAATTTCCTCTTCTAATTTCACATGACTGTTATTGTAATTATTAAAACTGTTCGACATATTTCTTTCTCATTATTTCAAAAGAGGCATAATTTGCAACTATATCGCAGTACAATACAACTGGAATGCCATCGGCCTTTTCCGTCACAAACTTGTAAAAGACCTTAGATGTAAGTGGCAATTTCTAAATGACACCGCTTAACAAAATCAAAGACGTAACGACTCGATAACGTGTCATCGTTATACACAACGTAAGCAATAAATGAGGGAGTTTAAATCGAATTGTTGTCTTCTCTTCTATAATCTTTCATTCATAGGTTTCATCAACATTAAAACTGTACTTATTTCACTGATGGTTGAAAAGTCGTCAAATATTATTGACAAGGCCAAATCTTTTATGAGGATATTTTCTTATCGCTTCTAGTTAGTCGAAATACATATTTGTTTCTGGCAAAAGGTTCTTGTAAATTCATAGTCTTTAATATTTATTTAAACTGAAGGCTAAATAATCACAAACGGTGTGACAGACGGGGTCATACTTCTTTTAAGACACTTCTTTTAATCAACTGTAAGACAAACCTCAAGAGGTTCATGAACTGTCTGGAATGGTAAATACAAAAACAAGGACTCGTTTTTAGGATCCACGGAGTTCAGAATGTCGATGGCTCTGTTGGCAAATATGTTCTGAAACAAGAAGATACATAAAATCTGACACGTCTATTATTGACGTTTGTAATCGCATTACATTTAGATTTTCATTTCATGATATGCTGAACAAATTGACAGTATTTATAAAGTAAACTATAATAATTTTGCCATTCAAAGCTTTGTAATTACAAATGTATATGAAATAAATTCGTTAAAAGGTACGTGAAATAAAAATCAATTGTTGCAGAGCAAGCGAGATTTTAAGATTTTAATTGGTATAGATAACAAAAAAGTTCATCGTAAATTCTCCCGGAGTTTTACAATTTTATATCAATTTAGCTAATTTTTAATTGCATAGTTTTAAAACTCTTCTCGCGCATTTACTTCCTGAATGAACATGAAGGTAGCAGTATAAAGAAGGCCTTTTGAAAATGTAGTTACAATACAATAAGCGGACTTTCGCGATAGGGGAGGCCGCATACTTATTTTAGGGGGAAGGGGCAAACATCTAAGCGGTCAACTATTACGTTTAACGGATGTAGGCTAAATCATGTTCAAAGGTGAAATCCGCATGGGGGGAAGGGTGTAAGAACTCCTCCGCCCGTATGGGAGAGACGCCCATGTGTCACAAAATTTCCTGTGTACCTATTTCGCCATGGAACCGACCAAATTTGTGACCGCATATTTACAACGTCCTTCACTCACTGAGTAAACTTGAATTAAAAATTACCATACCCTAACTAAACCTTGTTAAATGTTATTTAGCTCTCAGATGAAAAATAAACATGACTTACTGCTGAATATTCGCCTTCTGGCGGATGGTAAACATCTGTGTTAAACCGAAAATCGTATCCAGCTCCTGTAAAACAAATTCATGAAATTAGCATTGGCATATCTGTCTGTCTGTCTGCCCACATGCCTGCCTGTCTGCCTGACTGTCTGTCTGTGTGTATTTATGTATGTATGTATGTATGTATGTATGTATGTATGTATGTATGTATGTATGTATGTATGTATGTATGTATGTATGTATGTATGTATGCATGGCTCAACAGGTAACATGGTCTTTTTAAATGGCCCAATCAAACATTACCTTAATAAGAAAGAAAACTGGAAGAAATGACCATAGCCATTGATCTACTATGAATGAAACTGTTTCATTGTTTAGCAAGATGTAAAATAATGGTAAACTTCATCTCTCTATGATAATCTACCAAAATCAAGGTGAGATATGATAACCGTTTAAGCTCTGCATTATTGTGTGATATTGGTTTATGTCAAGATGCCATCGTATTGCTAGAGATCGTATTTGCTTGATAAATAACTATATCTTGGAAAAACCGGGGAAAAAAAAACAGCAACATAACAAGCATAATATAACCAAAAGAAACAAGAACAACAATATCATATTAGTTTGAGCACATCTAGGCAATTTCAGCAATTATGTCAAAAGCAAGCATTAACACACACACACACACACACACACACACACACAAACACAAACACAAACACAAACAAACGCACACACTCCAACCCACACAAAACAAAACAGTAAAAAACAATCAGCATAAAGACTTTTAAACCTTTTTATGTTATAGATCTAATTACAATATATACATTTTACACAAAAAATTTTCATATTCCCACAAACTTTGGGTATATGCATTTACGATTCCGTATATAGTTTTGTTGGATTATAGTGATGATTTATTTGAATATTGTAAGTCGGTATTGGAGGGACAGTTCTCAAACTGAGATATCAGATAATAAGTAGGAGCAAACGTTATCGTTTATATTATTCATGAGACTTCGTCTTACCAACATAATGCGTGTAGTAGTCTTCTGCCGCATTGTAGTAACCCATGAAGCTGTCAAACCCTCGGTAGGTTGGAGTGTATTTCCAATTGCAGAAACCCAGATGCCATCTGTGTAAAAAAATAAAATGAACTACGTCTGAACCCATGCTACTATTACATTTTGTATGTATATATAAAAAAGTATTAGTTTTTATTTTAGAAATGCAAACGTAAGTAAGGCATGCAAAAAAAAATCTCAAATTAGGTAAGTGAAGAAAGAACAAATATGACGGTATCTAATATATGCTACGAACTGTAGAACCCTAAAGTGGCAAACTCGGACATGAACACGATACAAACTGTAGAGCCCTAAAGTGGCAAACTCGGACATGGATACGATACAAACTGTAGAGCCCTAAAGTGGCAAACTCGGACATGGATACGATACAAACTGTAGAGCCCTAAAGTGGCAAACTTGGACATGGATACGATACAAACTGTAGAGCCCTAAAGAGGCAAACTCGGACATGGGTACGATACAAACTGTAGAGCCCTAAAGTGGCAAACTCGGACATGGGTACGATACAAACTGTAGAGCCCTAAAGTGGCAAACTCGGACATGGATACGATACAAACTGTAGAGCCCTAAAGAGGCAAACTCGGACATGGGTACGATACAAACTGTAGAGCCCTAAAGTGGCAAACTCGGACATGGGTTCGATACAAACTGTAGAGCCCTAAAGTGGCAAACTCGGACATGGATACGATACAAACTGTAGAGCCCTAAAGAGGCAAACTCGGACATGGATACGATACAAACTGTACAGCCCTAAAGTGGCAAACTCGGACATGGATACGATACAAACTGTACAGCCCTAAAGTGGCAAACTCGGACATGGATACGATACAAACTGTAGAACCCTAAAGAGGAAAACTCGGACATGGATACGATACAAACTGTAGAGCCCTAAAGTGGCAAACTCGGACATGGATACGATACAAACTGTAGAGCCCTAAAGAGGCAAACTCGGACATGGATACGATACAAACTGTAGAGCCCTAAAGTGCAAACTCGGACATGGATACGATACAAACTGTAGAGCCCTAAAGTGGCGAACTCGGACATGGATACGATACAAACTGTAGATCCCTAAAGTGGCGAACTCGGACATGGATACGATACAAACTGTAGAGCCCTAAAGTGGCAAACTCGGACATGGATACGATACAAACTGTAGAGCCCTAAAGAGGCAAACTCGGACATGGTTTCTGTCATAACATTTAAAGATCTCCTGGATTTTACTCGAAAATACTTATTTGGAGTATTAATGATAGAACATGGAAAATCAAAATGTCACGTATTTCGTCGTATTTTATGCAGTCTGCCAATACAAATATTTCCGGGTCCCCGAGTGGCCGACTGGTCTAAAGCGCTGTCCGTTACGGATCACTGCCATCTTACCTGTCTGCGTAGGTTCGAATCTAAGATTCGGCTAATGTAGTTATGTGAGAAAGCTTGCCAGTATTCTCGTGGGGCAGTGGTTCTTTCCGGGGGTTCTCCCGGGTTCTTCCTCCACCAATAGTACTGGCCGCTATGTATAGAATATCGTGTGCTGAAATTTGGCGTTAAGCCCTACAACAACAACAACAAATATTTCCAAACACATCTGTGTTCATGTTTATCTGCAATAAAATGTTGTTTTGAATATGCTTCATTTTGTTGTATTGAACATTTGCATCACTGAACAAACAAAACAAAGATAATTTTATTTGATTTAACTAACTGGCACACTTACTAGCGTGTTTTGAAACAAGCCTCATTTTGCGTAATTCTTATTTCTAAGCTGTTAGTGAAAAGGAATACCTATTATCTATTTATTTATATTTTATACTCACTTTCCCACTATATGTGTAACGTAGCCTAGTTCCTTCAGTTTCTGCGGCAGCGTCGTAAAATTAGCAGGCAAAAATCCGGCAGCATCTGGTACAATTACGGAATGCTGAAATAAATGCGGTCTGCTACATAAACATTTAGGTCTGCTACATAAACATTTAGGTCTGCTACATAAACATTTAGGTCTGCTACATAAACATTTAGGGCTTCTACATAAACGTTTAGGTCTGCTACATAAACATTAGGACTACTACATAACCGTTTAGGTCTGCTACATAAACATTTAGGTCTGCTACATAAACATTAAGGTCTGCTACATAAACATTTAGGACTTCTACATAAACGTTTAGGTCTGCTACATAAACATTAGGACTACTACATAACCGTTTAGGTCTGCTACATAAACATTTAGGTCTGCTACATAAACATTTAGGTCTGCTACATAAACATTTAGGTCTGCTACATAAGCATTTATGTCTGCTTCATAAACGTTTCGGTCTGCTACATAAATAGTTATGTCTGCGCGAGTGACAATAAAACGAAAACATTTCTGTATGAGAATGATTGCATGAACTCGTTCTGTGACTGTCGCTTATGCAAATATCCATTTTCTTCTAGAAATGAATAGAATATATTTTTTTTTGTAGAAATTAGGTCATCATTACCCATAAGGTATAACAGCACATTCAAGTATATTTATCTCTCTTAAAATTGCACAACCTTCAGAAAATATACATTTACTCTATTGAAAATAGCGTGACCTAATGCTGATTTCTTCATCCGTTTAATTAAGATATACCTTTACATCCCTTGTTTGCATTGATACTCTTCTTATTCTTTAAGAAATTATACAACGGAGTATATTAGGAGGAAACTATATCAAAACGGTGTTTGGACATACACAATTCATGACATAATAAAAATGTGAGGTGTATCACCTGTAATCCAGTATGGTAGGGATAGTATCCTGTCATCAGACAGTTTCTAGTTCTGAAATTTGAGGAAATAAACATGATTATGCTTGTAATTTTGTATGTCCACCTTTTATACCTAGTTACACATCTAGCTTTACAATATATATATATATATATATATATATATATATATATATATATATATATATATATATATATATATATATATTATTTACTGGGTTTGACATTGTCCAGAAATTCAATTTTCATAAATTCAGTTCAGTTTTTGTAAACAATATAATATGAATTTTTATTTAATGCTGACCTAGTTTCTGACCTTGGTTCATGAATTGAAGCAAACAACTTTCTTCATTTTTAAAAGAAAATATTTCTAAGAGTAGTTTCACAAAGTGAAATCGAGGTCGTAGTTAAAGTACGTGACAAGTAGTATTATTTGGTAACTCTGGATTTACCGAAAGTTTGACTCATCTGAGCAACTGCTTGCATAGTAGCCAGATTTACCATTGATGTATTGAGAAATTATTATTATTCGTGTCTTAATTCTGGAGACTTTCAGATTTTTTTTACCAGTTTGAGTTTAATTTTAAATTTATTTCAAATTACTTGGATTTTAAGAGATTTTTTTTCTTGGAAATATTTGTGCTCTACATTAATTCTTGGACAAAGAAAGTCATCGAAATTGTTAGAATTCAAATACCGGAATATTATTTTCTGTAATTCAACAAAGAACTGTTGACACATAAATAAAACACTGACTACAGCGTACATCATCGTCTTTCATTTTCTTATTTGTTTATTTCATCGAGATTTGAACTAAATTTCATGAGAAAGTTTTTATTACTAGGACGTTTAAGTTTTAATTCTTGGATTATTCTTCGATTATTTCTGGATTTGATTCTTAGAACCGTGAGTTTTTAACATTATTTTTCCTTGTTTTTCTAGTGAAAAATTTTTTTCTTAAATTTTGAATATATAAATTTCATAAACAGTGATAATAAAACGAATACATACATATATACACCACTAGTAAGTTTGAGTTGACTTAAACCTACACTAGAGGTAATCTGAGTAAATACAATAGTATAGTATATGCAGTGACTACAATACAAGGTTATCGACATTCGATTAGTGAGAATGGACTTAAACAGTCTTATAAATTCCATACTTATGGTGTGCAGAGAGACTTAAATGAAACAGTCTTATGAATTCCATACTTACGGTGTGCAGAGAGGCTGTACATAGGAGGAGTTGAGTATGACCCCAGCACTTGCCAGTTTGTCCAGATTGGGGGTGTACATTAGAGGATTCCTCCAACCGACATCGTTCCAACCTAGAAATAAATTTTCTTAAACTGGAAATTGTGGACGGTAAAAAGCGAATAAAGGCGATAATACCATGATAAGTATAGTCAATAATACTCTACCTTATTAACCTACTACTCATGTACTGTCCATAAGTCAGATGGACAACGTTCGTTTGCACACCAGGGCCCGGCAACGTGGAACGAATTGCCCATTGAAATTAGACACAAAGTCACAGTGGTCCCTTTTAAGAGTGCTCTTAAGACTAGCCTGTTTCGACTGCAGGGACAAACTTTGTATGTTATATGTTTTCAGCATAATTTATGTTTTCCAATTTCTTTGTTTTTGTCATTTGTTGTTCTGTAGTGTAGTCATATCATTATTGATGGTGTAAAGCGCTTAGAGCTTCGTCAGATTAGGCGCTATACAAAGTTCTCATTATTAATAAACTATCGCAGTCAGATGGTACACAAGGACAACTTACTTGATCTTAATGCTGGCAATGACTTTGGGAATAATTAATTTGATAAAGAAAAGGAGAAGGGAACATGTTAAATTGGAAAATATGGATACTTTTTCTATTAATGAACAAAGTCACTAAAACCACCAAACCATTACAAACGTTCTTGATTTTAGATTATAGAAAACGAACATATTGTATTCAGATGTATGTATGTATGTATGTATGTATGTATGTATGTATATATATATATATATATATATATATATATATATATATATATATATATATATATATATATATATATATATATTCACATAACAGATTCAAGTTCTAAATTTGTTTTTTCTTCTTCTAACTCCAAAAGTATTTAAGTCACCACGAGACGTTTTTACTTTATCGAGCGTTTTTCTTTTGCATCATCTCCTATTCATGCTCAGGAATTAAACAATCGAAACATTTCGTACAATAAATAACTTTTGCATTCTTCCTTTACATCCCCCTACCAACCCATGCATCGATAGACGGAAATACAGATAAAAAAGTACGTCAGCCATGTTTCCTCTAATAAAGCGCAGTTTCTTACTATTTGTAAAGCTTAAGAGTTGGGTTTTTTGTGTTGGGTTAATAAACTTGATATAAGAATACATGCATAATGTGCCAAGTGATTTTAAAAAAGACATGTGTTCCTGCAGGTGTGCGCACGCATAAAATTTCATACACACACACACACACACACACACACACATACACACACACACACACATACACACACACACACACATATATATATATATATATATATATATATATATATATATATATATATATATATATATATATATATATATATATATATATATACATATATATATATATATATATATATATATATATATATATATATATATATATATTTCGGTGCGTAACTATGTATGATAACTCTTCGTCACCGATGTAAAACGAATAAAGGTTGTAGATAATTGGAGAAATTTCGTTGATGCAGAATGATTTTATAATTTTGACCTATACCCTAGATGTATAAAAAAAGAGAATCGGATGGAGCGTTAAGTGGAGCGTGTGTAGAAGTATGTGGGAGTAGTGGTGGGGGTGGGTGTAGGTTCCGGAAGTGAATGCGACGGCTAAAGCACCAAGACGTATGTATAGAGTAACAGTTACTTACCCAAATCATCGGCCACTATGAGGACGATATGTGGAGGGCGAGCAGACGACACTAACAGTAGCAAAATGTTCATGAATGAAGCTAGCAGAAACAGTACAGCCGCCATTTTCGTGATGCAGGCCGATTCCTTAGCTAGTCAGAAAAGATTGTAAAGACAGCTTTAGCAAAGAAGTAGTCTTTCAAAGTTGTTTGGAACTTCACACTAGGTCTGGGTAATCGATGTGCCTGATATATTTAATTACCCATTCAAATCACGTGATCGAGATTTTGATAATTCATATTGACAAGTTAAATGATATGATATCATAAGTCAGTCATATATTGTGTAGTACAAAAATTACTCCCGCAGTTCGTGCGCAAGTGGGGTTAAAAATGCGTGCAGAAATATATATGATAGAAGCCCATATGCGGTAATCCAGTTAATGACACTTCTTGCACATGTACAAAGAACCAATCAGCTCATGAATCACGTGTCATTTTAATATTCTTCAATTTACCATTTCAGTGTTACTGTACCATAAGTGCAAGCATCAATGGATCAATCGAAAGATTCTAAATAAATGGGATGTTTTATTCATGTGATAGTGTTTATAAACTCTAAACAGCAAACGAATACCACAATGTCCTGCTTTACAGAGTACTGCAAGTTTAAATGAGTTTAGAAACACGACCTTCATATAGTACAGCCTATTAGTGTATCTTGTCACCTGTTGGCATGAAATAGTAATACATTCCTCATTGTCAGGTTTTACAATTCATTCAGAAGTTTATTTTAAATATATGTGTTAAAAAATTAACAATGTACATGTGCCTTTGTGGGTTTTTTTTCTTGTGTTATATGTCAGTTTTACTTTGAGAGCGGCTGTATAGATAAAATGTAGGTTTGTGTATTTACACATCTTCTGACTTAAATAACGCTATCCTAATTCGAGTATATCAAAGTAACACTTTTGTAACAATGGTTAAACAGCATTCCTGACCCTCATTGTCTTGTCTGCAGCATTTGACACAATATACCATGATATATTACTTCACCGTATCCAGCATGAATTTGGCATTCAGAATACAGCCTTACTGTGATTCAAGTCCTACTTAGTCAACAGGACAGAAATTGTTTCCGAAAAGGAAATATACTCCTGTCCATTTGATCTATGTTGTGGTTTTTCACAGTGGTCTGTTATTGGACCTGTTCTCTTCAATATATCCACTCATCAGCTCTCCAGTGTCATAATTCATCATCAATTGTCTCACAAATTCTAGGCTGATTACATCCAAATATACAAATCTAGCCACCCAACAGACGTTGATGCTACCGTAAAAGGATTAGAAAGGTGCATTTCTGATGTGAAATCATGGACGACATGTAACAAGCTGCAGATGAATTATGATAAAACCGAGGCCATTCTGATGACAACCTAAAGACTTTCTCATTGACATCCTTTACATAAAACAATAAATATCAGAAATACCAATATTAAATTCACACAGTCGTATGAAACCTAGTTGTTACTCTCGACAGTACTTTCACGTGACACCAACATTTTATAAACATATGCAAGGCTGCATATATTGAGCTGAGACACATCAGCTCCATTCGAAAATATCTTTCAGTGGATGCCACTGAAACACTTGTGTGGTGTTCATTTAGTATTTTCAAGACTGGACTATTGTGTCTCAAATCTGTATGGTTTGTCTCAATATCTACTCCAGAAACTTCAAAAAGCTCAAAACACAGGTGTTCTGATCATCCTTAGAGTGCCATGATCAGAGCACACCTCCCTGCTGTTCTGTACCCTACTCTGGTTATCAATTCGATCCAGAATCAAACACAAAATTTGTTCTCTGCGCTACGTTTCACTGACGGACTACAGTTCAACATAACTATCCGACCCCACCCATGTGTTCACACCACCAAGATATTTACGCTACTCGTCAGACAATCGTATACTCATTATTTCCACTACGAAAATGAAGTCATATGGACAACGTTCTTTTGCATAGCAGGGCCCAGAAACGTGGAACAAATTGGCCATTAAAATTAGACATAGAGACAAAGTGATCCCTTTCAAGAGTGATCTTAAAACCTACATATTGCGGCTGCTAGAACAAACTTAGAAACCTAGCAATGTTTCCAACCGTAAATATTTTCAGCATGTTTTCATGTTTTCTAATTTCATGGTGTTTGGGTTTTCTTGTAGTCATATCACTATGTATGTTGTATTGTAAAGAGCTTAGTGCTTCTAAAGATTAAGCGCTATACAAAGTCCACATTATTATTATTATTATTATTATTAGTATTATTATTATTATTATTATTATTATTCGCAATGTAAATTATACATTTGCTAGATCCCGCGCGTCGTTCTGTTGCTGCTTTGTGAATTCGTTCAGTGTCGTTTAAACTGGTATACATGATGTATGACCTTGACTAATCGGTCAGCATATATTTGAACATTGGACTTACAATTACATGTATTACCCATTTGAATCATGTCTATGGTTTGAACACATCGTTTAAGGTTGCGGCTTTCTCAAGCGTGTTTCTTTTTTTTAATAATGATCGAAGATTCTTTTTTTTTCTTCTCTGCCATGAAGCTTTTAAATTGATTACACACTGCATGAATGGCTGAAGGGAACATCATAAATCAAAATTAAAAAGTCATTAGACCAGCACGGTCTCTGAATCTCGCCGTAGATGGACTTTGTGCAGTTTTCAGATCGTTAACATTACTGGATCATTATTGAGTTTTAAATCACTATTTGAAAACGATAATACTGAATAAGAAAACCTAAATCCATCTAATCACTGTAGTGTATGATAATAGTGACAAAAATGTTACATAAAGAAGCTTAACATCACCAAACAATCATGCGTTGAGAACAGTAACTATATATTTTCAGTTAACGGTGGGAAAATGACTGCTTTGGTCTGCAGCAAAATCAATACTTAATAAAAAGAATCTTTTCCGATATCTTGATGTAGACTTCGAGTACTTATATTAGATATTAATTTTTATACTAAATAATAAGGAACACACTTACAAAAAGTAGTTTCTTTGACAAACTGTTGCAGATATTGCTGAAAGACTTTACATGATATTTCATAATTAAATATTACTGTCTGCTGGCCAGATTTCCAATTTGGTCAAGGTGCCCGTGATCGCAGGTGATTTTACCGTCGGGCGGTGTTTTCCATTCGGGTTGGTATACTAACGAATGCAAGTTTCCTTGCTGAAGATCTAAAAGCAATGCCGGGACCCATCTCTCTCTCTCTCTCTCTCTCTCTCTCTCTCTCTCTCTCTCTCTCTCTCTCTCTCTCTCAGTAGGAATTGCATCATTTTATAGGGAAACTGTCATAGTACCAACAGCATTGTTTCATAGGGAACTGTCATAATACCAACATCATCGTTTCACAAAGAAACTGTCATAGTACCAATTGCATCGTTCGATACGGAAACTGTCATAGTAACAATTACATCGTTCAGTAGAGAAACTGTCATGGTATCAATTACATCGTTTAGTAGAGAAACTGTCATAGCAACAATTACATCGTTCAGTAGAGAAACTGTCATGGTATCAATTACATCGTTCAGTAGAGAAACTGTCATGGTATCAATTACATCGTTCAGTAGAGAAACTGTCATGGTATCAATTACATCGTTCAGTAGAGAAACTGTCATAGTACAATTACATCGTTCAGTAGAGAAACTGTCATGGTATCAATTACATCGTTCAGTAGAGAAACTGTCATGGTATCAATTACATCGTTCAGTAGAGAAACTGTCATGGTATCAATTACATCGTTCAGTAGAGAAACTGTCATGGTATCAATTACATCGTTCAGTAGAGAAACTGTCATAGTACAATTACATCGTTCAGTAGAGAAACTGTCATGGTATCAATTACATCGTTCGAAAGGGAAATTGTCATAGTATCAATGCATCGTTTCATAGGGAAACTGACAAGGAATAGGATATCTGACAGATGTCACGTGACATTATTTCATATGCAATGTGCACACTTTGAGCAATGTGATGGCGTACCATGAAGATGAACGATGCAAAGTCTGATTCGGAGACGCAGTCTCATTACAGTTTTCTGGAACAAATACAAATAGTTTTGTATTTATGAAAATTGTGTAATTATTCCAACTCAGAGAAACATGGTTTCATATTTAACTGCATTTTGACCAGAGATTATCACTGCATTCTTTGCATCTCCTTTCATGTTCATAAGCGACGACAAAGAAACTACCCGGTTCAATGAACATATGTGGACTTAGCTCTAGACCTGCTATCTGAAACCTTTATTCAGGTTTAAAATTGCTCGGGGTTATGTAGTTCAGTTTGGAGTTGAAACGAGATATTTACCTCGTTTTCGTATAAGTTCTTACACATATACCGTATGCATTGTACTGCATTTTACGTATCTAACAAACATTTACAAGCAACATGCATAGGAACAGACACCATTATTGCAATGAAAAGGTATCCATTACTTATCTGAGTATTAAGAGTTTTATAGAATCATTATGTCTTGTTTTTTTTCGTGTTTTTGCTCATGTCCTGTTCTAGTAAATATTTTGTAGTGACATAAATGTATAGACCATAAGCATAATCCATACAGTTTAAAACCTGAGTCATTAAAACCCTGTTCTTTCAATATTAAAAGTAAGAAATCCAGTGCAAGCGGTCTGTTTTCATCAACTTTAATTTTTCTGTATACACGTTAGGTGGTTTTGTAATTTCGAATTAATTCAAATAAGTTTAATAGGATTGAAAACTAAAAAAAAATAACATGACTGCTAGATCTATAGGACCCTACTCTCGTGTTCTATATGTAATTTAAACCTTATCCATGTATGTGGAAGAA
Source organism: Unio delphinus (assembly GCA_029339505.1). Taxonomy (NCBI): domain Eukaryota; kingdom Metazoa; phylum Mollusca; class Bivalvia; order Unionida; family Unionidae; genus Unio; species Unio delphinus. The sequence goes on along the minus strand of JAQISU010000115.1, from coordinate 2,180,090 downwards.
ATTTACCACTGCCATCTGTGTGCACGTTAAACCTTTACTATTTATGTGTAAGAATTTACCACTGCTATCTGTGTGCACGTTAAACCTTCGCTATATATGTATAAGAAATTTACCACTGCTATCTCTGTGTACGTTAAACCTTTGCTATTTATTTGTAAGAAAATTACCACTGCAATCTATGTGCACGTTAAACCTTTGCTATATATGTATAAGAAATTTACCACTACTAGCTTAATTTTCTTCCAAACTGAATTGGTGTTTTCCCATGAATTGTTTTATGTAGAATTAAATCATATATTGGAATTTTTTAAGCTAATCAGTACCATTTACAACCGTTTTTTTTGTACTTGATAATTATTTTGCGTCTCTGAAATTTTTATACTTTTTTATTGTCACTAGGTACAAAGTTTTGTCGACTGGTTTTCTCCAGTTCGTACTATTATTAAAAATACATTGTCGAGCAATGTTTAACGTTTTTGAGCATCGACTCGTGTTTGTCCAATCTACCTGGCGTCAGCATAAACTATGTTAACACGATTATCTGTTAAATGACCTAGACTGACATGTCAGCATAAACTATGTTAACACGATTATCTGTTAAATGACCTAGATTGACATGTCCGCATAAACTATGTTAACACGATTATCTGTTAAATGACCTAGATTGACATGTCAGCATAACTATGTTAACACGATTATCTGTTAAATGACCTAGATTGACATGTCAGCATAAACTATGTTAACACGATTATCTGTTAAATGACTTAGATTGACCTGTCAGTCTAAACTATGTTAACACGATTATCTGTTAAATGACCTAGATTGACATGTCAGCATAAACTATGTTAACACGATTATCTGTTAAATGACCTAGATTGACATGTCAGCATAAACTATGTTAACACGATTATCTGTTAAATGACCTAGATTGACATGTCAGCATAAACTATGTTAACACGATTATCTGTTAAATGACCTAGATTGACATGTCAGCATAAACTATGTTAACACGATTATCTGTTAAATGACCTAGATTGACATGTCAGCATAAACTATGTTAACACGATTATCTGTTAAATGACCTAGATTGACATGTTTTTTCATTGAGTTGTCTCAATGTTTAAAGGAAACAAAGAAATGTTACATAACATATCTAAAGCGGAAACATTAAGACCTCTCATATATAAAAATGAACGTGAAAAACAACACTAGAATCATACAATGTAAGTATATTGCGTTTCCATCTTCACCCTTTATTATGATGTCATATTAAATCTACCCCTCTGTAATAACTAGCAAATGTTATTCACAGTATATGAAACAAAGTTACCGTGAATAACTTTTATAACATGTATATATTTTAGTAAGCACATTTCAAAGCCATTTGAGTAATGTTTCGTGCAATTAATCGAATCGAGGAAATTATATATAATTTTAAGTTTTAGAATCCAAGCCACTGTCTCTATTTCAGGTTATATTTGTAAAAATAAAAAAGTATTTAAATCCTAGCAATTTAGCATTGCAGTTCCTTGAATGCACTGTGCAATCATTGTTAGTTATCATTTGCGATTCCGTAATGTTCTCGCCATTACTCTTTGCAGTCAGTCAGCTTGTTGTTTTATTCCGGTGCATATTAATGTTGTTAACATTATCAGATTGTAAACCATAACATGTTCTATTCTTTTCTTCTATGCCCTAGAAGTTTATTTTCTGAATTTGACATTGGTCCAGAAGAAAATCTATTATATGAAAGGACTGCGTAGTTTATTATTTATATCGTTAATTAGGACAGGGGTTTCATTCCGTGTGATATAGCTTTCCATTTGTTAGACCAGAACAGGACTAACATAGTGATTACTCTACAAACCAATTCATTTACTACACAGTGGTTTCAATCTCTTTTATATGTTGCATATGTCATCTTGTTTATTTAACAACAAAAACTCTTGTTTATCAGTCATGCCATCCATATAGTTTCCTTTCAAGTCGTAATGTTTGAAAATTCCAGGATCACCCAAAATCTACATGACTGGTTTGAAACAAAATTCTGAGTGTGAAAATACAAAAGTAAATGAGAACAATTGAGCACATTTTGAAAACACAGATTTCTTTAATCAGCTTTGTAATAGAAAATGACTGCATATTTTTGTCTGATGTTCAGCAGCACAGCTCCTCGACAACCACACTAGGTCTAGAGGTTGATGATGATGATGAGGATGACTCAGTAGCAGTTTTAACACCATCCCGGACTCCAGGTTCCGTTGTAATATTTTGGATTCGATTTAGGATCCGGTGGCGGGTAATTGGCAGGAACCAGGGACTTCTTGTAATCAGACAGACGTTCTTTCATTTGTTTCACAACTTCTGGATATTTCTTGGAGATGTCAAAATGCTCTGTTGGATCATCTATTCAAAAAAATATATCAAAATTTGTATAAAACAATAATGTTTCTTACACGCCCTTCAATGAAATAATGTTTCTCTAACATCCTTCAATGAAATGAATCAATGATGTTTCTTTAACGTCCTTTAATGTTCATATTTAGAAACGAACAATGAAAACAACGTTAACACAAGTGTTATACATATATTTAACTAGAGAATACAAAACCTGTGGACCTATTTCAAATTCAAATTTATATTATAATAACACGTGTAGCTGCAGTTAAGAAAGCGACAACAAATTACAAAGCTGTAGACGGCAATTTATTCAATTCTATTTTAATAATCTAAGTCGTTAAAAATGATAGGAATATGTGAAATTACGAGATCACCGGAAGGTTGTGATTGGGTACGCCAAAAAAGTTGAAGAAAACAAAAACATATGTTACTTATTCGTGTTTAGTATCCTCTCCACCATCTTAAAAATCACTTCGTGCTAAGATCTTTAATATGACATTAAACTGTGCCAGCGATCAATACCAAGCAAGTTTAAAGTACAACAACAACAACAACAACATGTAATCAGAGGATCTCTGATGCTAAATCTTTAGTTCCTTCCTTAATTGTTCCCTTTCGTTTTGGATAAATATGTCGTCGCTTGTTACAAGCATACGATTGTATATAATTGTAGTTTATCGTGAAGAAGAACAAAACCACCATAAACCCATGTGCTTCCCTCACTTGCGATATCAAAGAGTTGGTGCTGCGTCTCAGCTGATATGATTTCTTCATGCGAATATTCCTCACTGTTGTCTGTTGCTTTTGACCGAGAGTCAACTTCTGTAGGCAAAGGATACCAGCCATTGAAATGTCCAGGACTACCCTCAATAAGCTTGTAGTTACCGACTCTGTCAAAAAGTGGGTTCAAGCTTCTTTTTAAACTGTTTACATACATAGTTTTAAAATGTATTAGTTACATAGCAAACAATTGTTTGACACTGAATAGAACGTTGGCCTTTTCGTAGTCATACGTGATTCATGTGCATTTCTCAGCTATATTGTACTCGTTCGTGATTTGATGCATCTACTCAAAACATATGTTCTATCGATATTCAATCATTAATTTTAAGGGTATGTTGTGTTTATTGTTAGCATAAATCGATGACCATTAACGATGAATAGCACTCAAGTGCGAAAGCTTGATTGGGCATTTGGTAAGGGAAATAGTGTGCGACACAGAAGTTCAACGTTTTGCATTGGAGGTTGGCAAGAATGAGTAAATATAGTTTGGAGTCTCTAATACAAAGACATGTTTATAAGTTCGTTGAGATTACAGCAGAATTTTATTGTATCAGCAACTGGGTTGCAGGTTCCTAATTTACTAGTGAAACACTCTTGTTGGTAGGTGATAACTCTTATGTCTGTGCATATTTAAATATATAACAATTTGAGACAAATGGTGATTTTTTTAAAATTAAAAATTGAAAGTGTTTCAGTTGTGATTAGTCTCATAAGCATAACAAGTCCTGAATGGCCGAAGATTTCTAAAGGTCTAGAATATGTAGAATGAGTTGTAAAATGACCCCTTACCTGATAGCGGCATTTTTATGGATTTCATCAATGTTGTAGACAAACTCTTTCCTTGGAGATGGTTTATTCTCACTTATGGTTGGCCACACATCCAGGCCGTCTATACTGGAGTCTTAAATTTCATGACAATTAAAAAAAAACATGCTTGGTTATACAGATGTGCATTTCCCAACATAGCATATTTATTTCTTATAAGTCTGAATCTATGCATAAAAGATAGGCTCTGATCAACGTCGAACAATGCGTCGTTGGTTTGGGATCCATTTTGTTTGTTGCACCAATTAGTCCAGCAAACTGCACATACACTAGTCTTAAAGTGTATTGCACCAATTAGTCCAGCAAACTGCACATACACTAGTCTTAAAGTGTATTAAACCAATTAGTCCAGCAAACTGCACATACACTAATCTTAAAGTGTATTGCACCAATTAGTCCAGCAAACTGCACATACACTAATCTTAAAGTGTATTGCACCAATTAGTCCAGCAAACTGCACATACACTAGTCTTAAAGTGTATTGCACCAATTAGTCCAGCAAACTACACATACACTAGTCTTAAAGTGTATTAAACCAATTAGTCCAGCAAACTGCACATACACTAGTCTTAAAGTGTATTAAACCAATTAGTCCAGCAAACTGCACATACACTAATCTTAAAGTGTATTGCACCAATTAGTCCAGCAAACTGCACATACACTAGTCTTAAAGTGTATTGCACCAATTAGTCCAGCAAACTGCACATACACTAGTCTTAAAGTGTATTGCACCAATTAGTCCAGCAAACTGCACATACACTAGTCTTAAAGTGTATTGCACCAATTAGTCCAGCAAACTGCACATACACTAGTCTTAAAGTGTATTAAACCAATTAGTCCAGCAAACTGCACATACACTAGTCTTAAAGTGTATTAAACCAATTAGTCCAGCAAACTGCACATACACTAATCTTAAAGTGTATTGCACCAATTAGTCCAGCAAACTGCACATACACTAGTCTTAAAGTGTATTGCACCAATTAGTCCAGCAAACTGCACATACACTAGTCTTAAAGTGTATTAAACCAATTAGTCCAGCAAACTGCACATGCACTAGTCTTAAAGTGTATTAAACCAATTAGTCCAGCAAACTGCACATACACTAGTCTTAAAGTGTATTGCACCAATTAGTCCAGCAAACTGCACATACACTAGTCTTAAAGTGTACTAAACCAATTAGTCCAGCAAACTGCACATACACTAGTCTTAAAGTGTATTGCACAAATTAGTCCAGCAAACTGCACATACACTAGCCTTAAAGTGTATTACATACACTAGTCTTAAAGTGTATTACATACACTAGTCTTAAAGTGTATTACATACACTAGTCTTAAAGTGTATTGCACCAATTAGTCCAGCAAACTGCACATACACTAGTCTTAAAGTGTATTAAACCAATTAGTCCAGCAAACTGCACATACACTAGTCTTAAAGTGTATTGCATACACTAGTCTTAAAGTGTATTACATACACTAGTCTTAAAGTGTATTACATACACTAGTCTTAAAGTGTATTACATACACTAGTCTTAAAGTGTATTACATACACTAGTCTTAAAGTGTATTACATACACTAGTCTTAAAGTGTATTACACAATAGCAGGTCGAGATCTATGTTGTTTGTAGTTGGATAGGATTTATAAGATGGTATATAAAGCGTCTCCCCCCCCCCCAACAAAAATAACTAATACTGCTTAAATTTTGTCATAAATATATGTCAGGCTGCTTGCTGTATTTCTTACTTGCAGCAGTTAAAGTGATTAAGGATTTGGTGGATTAAGGATTCGCTGGATTAAGGATTAATTGGATTAAGGACTGATAACGTTGATCAACGATAAATGAAAACAGAAAGGTTATCGATGCAAATCTAATTTGTGATTTTTAAATGCTATACCATTTTAGTTGGTTTGATTCTAAAGAAAGTCCATGTATATATTTTGCTGACTTTGTGATTCAAATTATTTTTATTACGGATTCATTCCATACCTGCAATTATTACCGGAAAAATGGAAATATTAATATGTATAATTTTTAAATGTATGTTACCAAACTGACCTGGTATTTATAATCATGAATATTATTTTCACACGTTATTACAGTAGTCATACACAAGTTTTACTTATAAAGTAACATTTACTGACACGCTGCGGGAACTGTTGTACTGAGAGTTTAGCAATAGGGTACACTGTAAAACTACCTGCTGTAACGCCCGCCACATGTAACAGAGTAGGGAACCAGTCAACAGCATGCATCATTCTATAACGAAATTTATTTCATAAAAAAGCGGAAAACTTAAGTTGAATACTTAATGCGAAAGTTAGTCCATTATGATTATTTAAAAGTACCTTTTTTAAATTTTAAAGACACTACTCTATTATTGGATGAAATGTAAATTATATTCTGGGTAGAAATCACGAAACAAAAAAATACTTTAGGCTTAGCTAACAATACATAAATACAGATATGGCTTTATTTTGATAAATATTTCCTAAAATGCATCTTTCTAGTTCCTCATGCTGAAGGGACACAAATTTTAAGATAATAATAATAATAATAATAATAATAATAATAATAATAATAATAATAATAGCTTTTGTCGTCATTAGACAGCATTAAAAGCCGAAGTGGTCCTAGTATTGTAGTAGTAGTAGTAGTAGTAGTAGTAGTAGTAGTAGTAGTAGTAGTAGTAGTAGTAGTAGTAGTAGTGGTAGTAGTAGTAATAGAGTATATCCGTTTATTAATAATAAACTTACTCAGTGTTTAAATACTTCGTCTTCTTTAGAAGAGTGTCGCTGTAAACAAAGGCAGCACCCTTAGTGCCCCCTTCCCAAAGAGTCGCCTTGGCCCCTCTTAAGGGAAGGTTATTTGCTCCATGAATGATTGGCCCTCCATTCTGTGAGAGAAATAGAATTATATTAGTCCTGTTACTTTAATTAACAGAACATACATTAAACACCATACTTATATCATAATAATGATTACATCAATGAATAGGTACTTAGTACTCCTGATATATAAATAATTTCGTACTCATGAGAAATAAACATATACAACGTACTCTTGAGAAATAAACAGGTACTACGTACTCTTGACAAATAAAGAGGTATTACGTAATCTTGACAAATAAACATATACGACGTACTCTTGACAAATCAAGAGGTATTACGTAATCTTGACAAATAAACATATACGACGTACTCTTGACAAATAAAGCGGTATTACGTAATCTTGACAAATAAACATACGACGTACTCTTGACAAATAAAGCGGTATTACGTAATCTTGGCAAAGAAACATATACGACTGACTCTTAAGAAATAACCATGTACTACGTACTCTTGAGAAATAACCATGTACTACGTACTCTTGAAAAATAACCATGTACTACGTACTCTTGAGAAATAACCATGTACTACGTACTCTTGAGAAATAACCATGTACTACGTACTCTTGAGAAATAACCATGTACTACGTACTCTTGAGAAATAACCATGTACTACGTACTCTTGAGAAATAACCATGTACTACGTACTCTTGACAAACAGGTACTAAGTATTCCTGACCACCATCTGCTGTGCTCATTTATTTCGTTTTGTCCTACACATTCCATTTTTATGCATGGTAAATTCAGTTTTAACAGATTGATGGAGAGAGGAATGGAGAGATTTGGATTTTACTATTTAAGCCATAAAATTGAAACATTATTCATATTTATTAGTTTATGAGGGGATGTTTGTGGACATTTATACCTGCAATAACGACTGAAGAAAAAGAGATATCTCATGTGAGATGAGAAGAAATTTCTTACATCCGTTGTGAAAATTAAGAGTAAATTATCCATATATCCTCTTTCCCTCAGCACTGTTGTAATATTGCCTACCGCCTCGTCTAATGCAGATACCATACCTGAAAAACAAACATTTGCTGGGTAATGGTAACATAAAAATGTAGAAATGGAATGCGATTTCAAAGCGAAATATGTCGGCATTGTAACCAAAGCAAATTTGCTGTGAACATCATCAGTGGTCATTTTATAAATAGCATCATATGGCTTGATACCTTGTTCACCTGAGACGTCATGCTCATCGGTACTGACAATAAAACATTTAAATGAGGTTACATGCATACCTACCGTATCCTCTCTCATAAGACGAGTATAAACTGCAAACTGCACAGACGCAGATCTGCCGGCGCATTATGCACCTATTCATTTGAGTCTATGCAGTTTATTAGGAGTAAATCAGTGTAACAATTTACGTAGACCCTGATCTGCAGACGCAATATTATACAGTAGATCAGGATCTTGTTGTTTGCATTTTGATTAAACTTATAAGAGAGTATAACCGTAATGAAATCTGGAGGAGAACAACTTGGCAAAATAATATCAAGCAAATCATTACACTATCAACTGACCGATTGCTGATTTCCAAATGTCCGTTAACATGAAAATATTGCAAACATCGAAGAAATGCTGACCAGTACTATTGCTGAATGTGAGAGTTATTACATAATAAATAACACTGAATCGTGGTCGAATGTAAGAGTTAATACATAACGAATTACACTGAATCATGTTTGAATGTGAGAGTTATTACATACTGAATTACACTGAATCATAGTCTAATGTGAGAGTTATTACATAATGAATTACACTAAATCATGGTCGAATGTGAGACTTATTACATATCGAATTACACTGAATCGTGGTCGAATGTAAGAGTTATTACATAATAAGTTACACTGAATCATGGTCTAATGTGAGAGTTATTATATAGTGAATTACACTAAATCGTGGTCTAATAGGAGAGTTATTACATAATGAATTACACTGAATCATGGTCTAAAGCTCCGTCACATTAATTTAAGTACTGATAATCTTAAAGGTAAAGTGTTACTACCGACAAGGTGGAACAGTCTCCTTGGTTTATCTCGGCTCTGGTTTGTTTGTTTGTTTGATTAGGATTTTTAACGTAGCTTTAACATTTTTTCAGTCATATCGCTACGATGTAAGCTGTGAGGCAGTTTATAGTGATGTCTAGCACTGAGGCATCATGCCGCAGACATGTAGCATGATGTGCCACCAAGTCACATTATCCTGACACCAGGCCGACCAGTCCTAACACTAACCTCTTAATGCTGAGCGTCAAGCGAGGCAGCTGTTAGTACCATTTTTTGTAAGTCTTTGGTATGACTCGGCCGGGGATCGAACCCGCGACCTCCCGCTTCCGCGGCGAACGCTCTAACCACTAGGCCACCGGAGCGGTCTCGGCTCTGGTGATCTGTCAATCGTCAATCAGGAATAATCAAGTAGAACCAATTTGTACTAACACTAAACTACAGGCAAAAGCCGACAGTTGAAAGTGGGCAGAGGACAGCTGAGGACAGCTGAGGACAGCTGACCCAGAGCTACAGCTTACAATTTAATGGCTGAATATAAACAATACAATGATACATAAAGCATGAAATAAAAACGATTTAATTAAATTAATAAACTTTGGTGATAATTCATTACATTCAGAAGTTACACTTCTTTTGAAGAAAAATAAACACCGAATTTAACACATAAATTTAATGATATAAATAGCCGATCTGTTTGAAAAATATAATCCTTTCATCAGAGAAACGAGTGAATGACCAAAGTCAATGCCTTGCATAACTTGATAACTTGTTTGTCTCCAATTCACTCCGACTTCTCTGCGGTTGTTCTCCTCTGATTTGTTGAGCTTTCTATTTTACCTTCTCCAAAACTCTCTCTTTTTTCTCGCCTCATTTTTTACATCGTACGTTATGTGGATCGGTGGACATGTGATTACGTATATACTTATATCTACGGTAGGCTATCAATATATTTCTAGGTAGCCTATTCCCCTTGTAAAATAACAGAAAATAAACATACGTCATCTATCTAATATCCTACTGGGAATAGGTCATAATTCGTCTCTCGTTACGTCAGATATCGTCCTATCGGAATTCAACAGATACCAAAGACTATCGAGTGCAGCCAAACGTGGCAGACCATAAACGAACCTAGTTTCATAAGCTTAAAGTATTTTTTAATGGCTCCGTCAACAGTGACTCACATTAACACTACACGAGACATAACAGTTCCGTTCTCGTATAATGTACACAAATCAATGAATGGCTGATCAAACTGATACTTCTGTAATTTAGGCACAGCTATAGATTGCCTTTTAGGGGAGTGTTATAAGCAGTTATTGAGTCCACTGTGTTGGTCATTCGTCTGTCTGCCAGATCTTGTTGCAGCTCTATCGCTGATCCCCACCATTCTTGATAAGTTTAGCTGCCTTCCCATTCTTCAGTGCTATTATTGCTCACTCCACCTCTTCTTTGAGAATGGGGTAATCATCATCATTTTTGGAGTTTGAAATTTTAAGCATCTCTGGATCTCCTGTGGACGGATGGTTGTAGAGTCCTTTACAATACTCAGTCCATCTTTCTGCAGTGTTACTTGCTTCTGTGAGGCATTTTCCATTTTCGTCTTGAATGGTACTGATTCTTGGTTACTTCTTTCTGGTGAGGCCTTTCACTATTTGGAATGCCTTTTTGCTGTTATTATTTATCAGACTGCTCTCTATTTCTGTGCACTTTTGTCCAATCACGTCGTATTTTGCTTTCTTCAATATTTTTTCTTCTGATATTCTTGTTTATTTATTGCTACTCCGTTGCCCCTGTTGTGCGTCTGGTCTTTTCTTTTTTAGGTCTCTTCGGGCATCACACAGATTCAGAATCTCTTCTGTAACCCAGAATTTGCTCTTTGGGCAATGGAAGCCAATCGTGTTCTTGGCAGCTGTTGTCATGACAGTGTTGAAAGTGTATGTCATCACAGAGAGTGGAGCTAATTTTCCTACATTGTGACTTGTCCCCATAAATCTAATTAATAGTTGTCTGGCCCAAACTAATGTCTGGCCCAAACTAATGTCATCTTTATAGATCGACAGTAATTTGCACCCTCACACATACTATCGACTCGTATTGAGCTTAGTTGCGGCTGCCTTATTCAAAGTGAAATTTGCAAATACCGGCGTTCCTGTTCACGTACCAGTTGGACTACTCTGGTCCCCTAGGGGCTTGCGTGTGTGTGTGTGTGTGTGTGTGTGTGTGTGTGTGTGTGTGTGTGTGTGTGTGTGTGTGTGTGAGTGTGTGTTTGTGTGTATGTGAAAAAGGGGAGTATTCTTAATGTAATGTTTTACTTAAGATAGTTTAGGAAAACATACAACAGCAGATGAACATATTGTAAGTGTTGAAAGAGGATGTGCCATGTGCCGCAGAAACAAATCCTCTGGTCAGTCCAAATCTCTAGAACACTTGAAACCAGTTGTTAAGATCAATTTGCTTTTGACCGACAATCAGCAATGTCCTCATATAGTCCGTTAAAGTTTACTTTACTAGCCAGGAAAGAATGTTTCAAGAACCCCTTCAAATGAATTTCTCGAACATAAATTCCACTTACATCGTAGTTATTTTTTTCCAGAAGCATTGGCTATTTTGGTCAGCTTATGCGAAAACCAACAATTGATATTACTATGAGAGAGAGAGAGAGAGAGAGAGAGAGAGAGAGAGAGAGAGAGAGAGAGAGAGAGAGAGAGAGAGAGAGAGAGAGAGGATTTTACCTCCCATGAAATGTACAAATTTCTCGCACTTGTGCAGTACGGTAATCTTAAATTATCGCCATACTTTATAACAAATCAAAATGTGAGAAAACTAGTTAGCATTCCTGCTTTAAACTCACCGCAATACATCCTTCTAAGTTTGTTACTGATGTTGGAATATATATTTTCATACTTCTCTGGTACCTGCAAAAGTGAAAATGCTAATAGTGACATGAAAAAGATACGAAGTGTAATACTGTTAAAAAATGAATAATTTCCACATCAATTTGATTGTTTGTGTGGATAAAAAGTTTATCCTGCTTTTACTTAAACTCCGTGAATCAATCAATACGGCGAAAATGCTTCTCGTCAATTAATTTCTAAGGAAAAGAAAAACATTTTTAAAACACTTAAAGACTTCATCAAAAAATATCTGGTTGGAAAAATACCTGGTAATAAAAATTAAAATACTACATTTTAGTGATTTAATGCTTTGTTTCAAAAGAATAAGATTTCCCAGTAAAGGAAATTAACTCGCTCATACTAGTGGGATAAAAGATCAATTTGAGTTTCTGGTGACTGCAACAATTCACCAATAGTCGGGACAACTGTTTTTCTTTATGGTTATATCAAATGCGATACAAGTCAACTAGCCATTACGGAATATTTCAGGAGCATGCACACTTGCCAAATAGCTACGTTATTTTGGGACTTTATCTGACCTTGTAAAGGTGAGGGGCTAAAGCATACAGTTCTGTAAAGTGGTATGGCACCCAGGATACCAAAATGCTGCCCAATCACGTACAACAGTTTTCTTTATTTACTCGCATATTCCAGTATTAATCGTTTGATACTTGCATATATCATATATGTCTAACCGTTAAGCGTTCATTCGCATATGCACAGATCAATGTTAATGCACATGCGAAACTTGTACAATATCCTAATTTAATCGCAATTTAAAGGTATAAACCGATGGTTATGATTGATTAGCATTATCGTATGAGAAAATCATCCATTTAAGTACTTCAGTTTAGAATTTAAGAAATGGTTCCCAATGGTGTGCCGCTAGAGTTGTAACAAATACAATGACAAGGACGTCTACAAAATATCATTATATAGGAGTTTCCTCTCTAATCGTACGTCAACCTTCTGAAAAAGCATACAACATTTCCTCAACGTCGATATTTCCCAAGCTACAACGTCTAAATAAGTCCAATTTTATGTATAACCAATGCGTATGTTGTTATTAAACGCGTCAGATATTAAATACAATTAAAAGTAATTGAACGATATTTTAAAATGGAAGTGTTAACAAAAAGGTAGCCGCCATGGCCACCATCATACACAGTATTTGGAAGAGAATACAGAAGCAAAGAATTCATTGTCAAAAGAAACTGCAGTCTTTAAGATATTGCATACACAGGAGCAGAGATGTGTAGGCTGACAAGAAGGTATCCAAATATAGTGGCTGAAGAAATGGCATACGAGAAAGGCTGAAGAAACTGAGAAGAACAGAGAAAATAAATAAGAAAACAATTAAGCGTATGCAGAATATAGCACATGTAACATCTAATCTGATTGGATTTTGTTTTTAAAAAACCTGTTCGGAAACAAAACATCAGGCAGTCTTGAATGTCCGAATTTAAGAGGCAGAATAACACTTGAGAAAAGCCCACAGAACCAAACCTTCATGGAAATTATGAAAGATATAAATGCTCTGCATCAGTCTCTGGGCTCAATGGTGTTCATTACAAGGTGGTTTACAAATACTGTCCAAGACACACAAGATCACATTGGAAACTAATAAAAGTCATATGAAAAAAGGCAATGTGACAGAGCTGATGCTTGCAGAAGGCTGCTTTTTTACCAAAGGAAGAGAGTTCGCCAGGAATCAAGCACTTCAGGACAATATATAACCTAAAAATGGAAGGAAAGATATGTCTAGCCATCCTTGTGAACAAGTTATTCGATACTTCAGTTCAGAAAGGCGGCGTTCGAGGACTACATGATAACGTTGAGCTCACAAGTGTGTTACCTAACATGATGACAAGGCAAAAAGGGCGATGAGAGAGTGGTGTGGTGAGACCACGGCCACACTACGTCGATGACTTCAAAATGAGCTTCACCGTGTCTCACTTCACAACCGTATGACCTAGATTTTAAGCTGGCATCATAACAGGATGTACCATTTCGGTGGTACTATTTTCAGCTTCAATGGCTTTTAATGTCATGTCACCAGAGAAGAATAGCCGAGAACCAATTATGTCATCTGGTGCTCGGCAACCTACTAGGATGGTCTTCATTGATGACATGACAATCACATCCAAGCCTATGCCATAACGTAGACCGATGTTAGACGATCTTGGAGACCTGATCAGCTGGACAGGGATGACGTTCAAGTCATCCAAGTCAAGACGTCTGATCTTCAAGAAAGAGAAGATGCAAGATAGATACCTATTCAAAATAGGAAAAGAAACTATATCACCACCGTGTCAGCAGCCATTTAAGAGCATTGGAAAATGGTTTAAGGACAACACGAATTAGTGTGAGTGTGGCGGTCATGTAGAGACAGGCCAAAAACTTTTTGGAAGCCATAAAACAGATTTAGCTAAAGTACAAGGCCTATTGTAGCAAGCATGATATTTTGCAAACAATCCTTTGATCATTTCTTATATACGAAATTCCTTGTATGGCGTGTCCATGGAGGAAGTAACACCTCAGGCTGGCTAAGCAGTCGTTCATCTTCGGGGGTATCTTGCCAAGTTCCCAGTTGGCACTCAGCTCACACATGTGGCGCCAAGAAGGTGTGGCCAGCACAACGTCCACATTTTGTTAAACTACTTCGACTGGCCGGATAAACCAGGCTGAGGATAGCCGATGGATCTTAAACCCTAGGTAAGTTATGCTTTGTATACCTAGCATGTGAAGACTGGATTCGGAAGCCAGTGCGGAGGAACATCGCCAAGCTGCAATGCACCAGTACCAAACATTCTCTCATAGATGCCTTTGAAAAACATCTGAAATCCACCCTTCTTGACAATTAGAATGAGGAGACCGACTGGGCTGCATTCAGTGAGCTGGTCTACAGCACAGCTTCGGAAATCATAGAACACCTCAACCAGAAAACATCAATACACACTGCCTCCTTCAAACCTACCTCAACAACGTCAAGTCCACCTCATGTAAAGATGCGTACAAACACATACACATAACTGTACAGCAGAAGCTCCATCAGATGCGAGACAAATGGCTGAGCAAAACACCAGTGCTACGAAGACCAGCATGACATAAAGAACTTCTACAATACCCTGAAAGAAGTGTATGGACCTACATCCTCTGGATCATCCCCGTTCTCAGAGAAGATAGGAACACACAAATTACTGACAAAGATACGATACTTCAATGATGGGTTGAACACTTTGACAGCGTCTGAATCGCCCTTCATCCATCACTGATGAAGTCATCAGTCGTCTCCCCCAATTACCCGTCAACAAAGCACTAGATGATCCTCCAACCTTGCTGGAAACACAGAAAGCGATACGTCTGCTCTCCAGTGGCAGATCACCCGGTTCAGACTCCATCCCAGTTGAAGTCTAAAAGGAAGGGTTGAAAGGCTCCACCAACTGTTTTTAAAGACGTGGCAACAAGAGACGATCCCCCATGAATTCAAAGACGCTTTTATAATCCACCTGTATAAGCGCAAAGGGAACCGCCAGGCATGCGACAACCAGTGGGTATATCCTTATTCACATTTACAGGAAAGATAGTCGTCAGAGTTCTACTGAACCAGTTCACTATGCACTGTTTATTTTTCTCTCTCATTTTTTGGGCTAAATGAGTGAATTAAAAAGCAGTAAAACATAGTGAATGTGCCAGAACATATCTCATCAATCAAATAGCGGAGAAATCATATGCAACACAGCGGCGTTTGATCTTACCCAAAATAGCACCAATCACCAAACAGAATGTGATAAATAATGTGATAAAAAAATAATATTTCAATTAGCAATATTACAAACCTCTGTAGGATCATGTACCGACTGGAAGGGTAGATACAAAAACAAGGACTCGTTCTTAGGATTTACAGCATTAAGAATATCGATGGTCCTCTTTGCGAACACGTTCTGAAACAAAAGATAAGCAGAAGGTAATAGAATCTCTTTCTGAAATGCCTGGATTTGTCGGCAAAAAAGGTATGGGCGACAAGTTAAAATAAATATAGATAGGAAAGTAAAGAAAAAGAACTTACAGTTGCGAGATCATGTACATGTTGGAGTTTCGTCTGCTATTTTTATTCTTAGGATTAGGATTAGCAGCAGCAGCAGTAGTAGTAGCAGCTGTTGTTGTTGCATAAAAATCAAGTTCAGATATTTTATTTGGAGTATATAATCACACAGAAAATATGCTTTCTTCAAGAGGGTGATGATGTGATTTAATCAAATAGACAGAAAATTGCTGGCAACAAAGGTAAGTCTCGCTGTATACCTTGGACTGTCATCTATTCCCTGTTTCTAAAATTTAAGGACGATTTATTTTATGCTTAGTAAAATTTCTGAAATGCAAGAATATATAATCTTTTTGGTACAAGGTCACAAGGTAATAAAACCTTGTATGCGTGTAAGCCGTAAATTACTCTTCAAAAGTAAATATATACAGAACTGTATTCATTTTCTCTGATGTAGATTTATTCCACTGCCACAAATTTCACAGATATCATAGTCATTAGGAATGTGAAATAAAGTTGAGGGCTAATCCACCTTATCTAACACAAATTATTTGACTTAACTCCTTCATTTCATCTTATTTATAAAATTTAAAATCAGATGCACATTTTTCCAAGACATAAGCTAAATTTCATTTATTAATATTGCAATTGATGTGCTGAAAGCTTTATTTTTGAAAACTTACTGGCTATTAATTTTGAGCCGAGTGGTATAAGGCACTTACCTTTACAAACTGTCTGTCTGTCTGTCTGTCTGTCCGTGTGAGTTCTCTTGGGTCAGCCAATATAGGTCTGTAAGAAAGCATGCCAATAGCTTTTCGTGGGTCGACTCTTCTTTCCGATGTTTTCCCAAATCCTTCCTGCATCAAAATTTATTGGCCCATGTAGCATGTGTTGAAAATGCGTTAAATCCCACAAAGACAAATGCTACTCTCATGACACATTGGTCAAGTGGGGGGGGGGGGGGGGGGTCAAGTCAATCATTTTAGACCGTATCAGCTATCGTGTACTGAGGATAACTGATGGTATAGTGAATGTACATGTTTTTTTCCTTGATTAATTAGAAAGAAATTCACGAAACTTACCGCCGAATATTCGCCTTTTGGTGGGTAGTATACATCTGTGTTAAATCTAAATTCGTACCCGTCTCCTAAAAAAGACACATTTAAGAGATAATAATAATAATAATAATAACAATAATAATAATAATAAGAAGAAGAAGAAGAAGAAGAAGAAGAAGAAGAAGAAGAAGAAGAAGAAGAAGTATGATGAGTATCGTTATTTAATGAGGATAGCACATTTGGTATTGAAAGACCCATCTGTCATTTAGTTCTCAATATAATGATAGCTTATATTAAAACAAAATCACTCACACGGACTCGGGTATACTTTAGCTATACACCAATACGTCCTCAAACACACCTTACAAAATATTAGCAACTCGAGAAGATGATAAAGCAAGATGTAAAGGCATCCAGCTCACACTCTTCATATGTCAATATAAAGCAATTTGTTCCTGGCCTAAATATATGGTCTGCCTATACAAATTTTGTAAACACAATACAAATTTATAGACTATTATCTGAGCACACATCTTGTATGTATGTATGTATGTATGTATGTATGTATGTATGTATGTATGTATGTATGTATGTATGTATGTATGAATGTCTTTATGTAGGGATGGATGGATGCATTATGTAACTGACTTATGTAACAGTGTAGATTCGCAAATATTACCTTGAGAATGATTGTAATAGTCTTCCATGGCAGAATAGAATCCCATGAAGCTGTCGAAGCCTCTGTAGGTTGGAGTGTATTTCCAGTTGCAATAGCCAAGATGCCACCTGTAGAAAGAGACATGCATGAACCATATTTGTCAATTTCGTTTGGGTATGTATATATGTATGTATGTATGTATGTATGTATGTATGTATGTATGTATGTATGTATGTATGGTATGTATGTATGTATGTATGTATGTATGTATGTATGTATGTATGTATGTATGTATGTATGTATGTATGCATGTAGGAAAATCTTAATAATAATTACACTGTAAATGGTAATCGTATTGAGTAGCAGACAATATTAATTACACTGTAAATGGTAATCGTATTGAGTAGCAGACAATATTAATTACACTGTAAATGGTAATCGTATTGAGTAGCACACAATATTAATTACACTGTAAATGGTACTCGTATTGAGTAGCGTACAATATTAATTACACTGTAAATGGCAATCGCATTGAGTAGCACACAATATTAATTACACTGTAAATGGTAATCGTATTGAGTAGCAGAAAATATTAATTACACTGTAAATGGTAATCGTATTGAATAGCACACAATATTAATTACACTGTAAATGGTAATCGTATTGAGTAGCACACAATATTAATTACACTGTAAATGGTAATCGAATTGAATAGCACACAATATTAATTACACTGTAAATGGTAATCGTATTGAGTAGCGTACAATATTAATTACACTGTAAATGGCAATCGTATTGAGTAGCACACAATATTAATTACACTGTAAATGGTAATCGTATTGAATAGCACACAATATTAATTACACTGTAAATGGTAATCGTATTGAGTAGCACACAATATTAATTACACTGTAAATGGTAATCGTATTGAGTAGCAAACAATATTAATTACACTGTAAATGGTAATCGTATTGAGTAGCAGACAATATTAATTACAATAAATGGTAATCGTATTGAGTAGTACACAATATTAATTACACTGTAAATGGTAATCGTATTGAGTAGCACACAATAATAATTACACTGTAAATGGTAATCGTACTGAGTAGGAGACAATATTAATTACACTAAATGGTAATCGTATTGAGTAGTACACAATATTAATTACACTGTAAATGGTAATCGTATTGAGTAGCACACAATATTAATTACACTGTAAATGGTAATCGTATTGAGTAGTACACAATATTAATTACACTGTAAATGGTAATCGTATTGAGTAGCACACAATAATAATTACACTGTAAATGGTAATCGTATTGAGTAGCGTACAATATTAATTACACTGTAAATGGTAATCGTATTGAGTAGCAGACAATATTAATTACAATAAATGGTAATCGTATTGAGTAGTACACAATATTAATTACACTGTAAATGGTAATCGTATTGAGTAGCACACAATAATAATTACACTGTAAATGGTAATCGTATTGAGTAGGAGACAATATTAATTACACTAAATGGTAATCGTATTGAGTAGTACACAATATTAATTACACTGTAAATGGTAATCGTATTGAGTAGCAGACAATATTAATTACACTGTAAATGGTAATCGTATTGAGTAGCGTACAATATTAATTACACTGTAAATGGTAATCGTATTGAGTAGCACACAATATTAATTACACTGTAAATGGTAATCGTATTGAGTAGCAGACAATATTAATTACACTGTAAATGGTAATCGTATTGAGTAGCACACAATATTAATTACACTGTAAATGGTAATCGTATTGAGTAGCACACAATATTAATTACACTGTAAATGGTAATCGTATTGAGTAGCAGACAATATTAATTACAATAAATGGTAATCGTATTGAGTAGTACACAATATTAATTACACTGTAAATGGTAATCGTATTGAGTAGCACACAATAATAATTACACTGTAAATGGTAATCGTACTGAGTAGGAGACAATATTAATTACACTAAATGGTAATCGTATTGAGTAGTACACAATATTAATTACACTGTAAATGGTAATCGTATTGAGTAGCACACAATATTAATTACACTGTAAATGGTAATCGTATTGAGTAGTACACAATATTAATTACACTGTAAATGGTAATCGTATTGAGTAGCACACAATAATAATTACACTGTAAATGGTAATCGTATTGAGTAGCGTACAATAATAATTACACTGTAAATGGTAATCGTATTGAGTAGCAGACAATATTAATTACAATAAATGGTAATCGTATTGAGTAGTACACAATATTAATTACACTGTAAATGGTAATCGTATTGAGTAGCACACAATAATAATTACACTGTAAATGGTAATCGTATTGAGTAGGAGACAATATTAATTACACTAAATGGTAATCGTATTGAGTAGTACACAATATTAATTACACTGTAAATGGTAATCGTATTGAGTAGCAGACAATATTAATTACACTGTAAATGGTAATCGTATTGAGTAGCGTACAATATTAATTACACTGTAAATGGTAATCGTATTGAGTAGCACACAATATTAATTACACTGTAAATGGTAATCGTATTGAGTAGCAGACAATATTAATTACACTGTAAATGGTAATCGTATTGAGTAGCACACAATATTAATTACACAGTAAATGGTAATCGTATTGAATAGCACACAATATTAATTACACTGTAAATGGTAATCGTATTGAGTAGCGTACAATATTAATTACACTGTAAATGGTAATCGTATTGAGTAGCAGACGATATTAATTACACTGTAAATGGTAATCGTATTGAGTAGCACACAATATTAATTACACTGTAAATGGTAATCGTATTAAGTAGCAGACAATATTAATTACAATGTAAATGGTAATCGTATTGAGTAGCAGACAATATTAATTACACTGTAAATGGTAATCGTATTGAGTAGCACACAATATTAATTACACTGTAAATGGTAATCGTATTGAGTAGCAGACAATATTAATTACACTGTAAATGGTAATCGTATTGAGTAGCGTACAATATTAATTACACTGTAAATGGTAATCGTATTGAGCAGCACACAATATTAATTACACTGTAAATGGTAATCGTATTGAGTAGCAGACAATATTAATTACACTAAATGGTAATCGTATTGAGTTGCACACAATATTAATTACACTGTAAATGGTAATCGTATTGAGTAGCGTACAATATTAATTACACTGTAAATGGTAATCGTATTGAGTAGCACACAATATTAATTACACTGTAAATGGTAATCGTATTGAGTAGCAGACAATATTAATTACACTGTAAATGGTTATCGTATTGAGTAGCAGACAATATTAATTACACTGTAAATGGTAATCGTATTGAGTAGCACACAATATTAATTACACTGTAAATGGTAATCGTATTGAGTAGCACACAATATTAATTACACTGTAGATGGTAATCGTATTGAATAGCACACAATATTAATTACACTGTAAATGGTAATCGTATTGAGTAGCGTACAATATTAATTACACTGTAAATGGTAATCGTATTGAATAGCACATAATATTAATTACACTGTAAATGGTAATCGTATTGAGTAGCAGACAATATTAATTACACTGTAAATGGTAATCGTATTGAATAGCGTACAATATTAATTACACAGTAAATGGTAATCGTATTGAGTAGCACACAATATTAATTACACTGTAAATGGTAATCGTATTGAGTAGCAGACAATATTAATTACAATAAATGGTAATCGTATTGAGCAG
Source organism: Unio delphinus (assembly GCA_029339505.1). Taxonomy (NCBI): domain Eukaryota; kingdom Metazoa; phylum Mollusca; class Bivalvia; order Unionida; family Unionidae; genus Unio; species Unio delphinus. The sequence continues at coordinate 2,158,754 of JAQISU010000115.1, read as the reverse complement.
CACACAATATTAATTACACTGTAAATGGTAATCGTATTGAATAGCACACAATATTAATTACACTGTAAATGGTAATCGTATTGAGTAGCAGACAATATTAATTACACTGTAAATGGTAATCGTATTGAGTAGCGTACAATATTAATTACACTGTAAATGGTAATTGTATTGAGTAGCACACAATATTAATTACACTGTAAATGGTAATCGTATTGAGTAGCACACAGTATTAATTACACTGTAAATGGTAATCGTATTGAGTAGCAGACAATATTAATTACACTGTAAATGGTAATCGTATTGAGTAGCACACAATATTAATTACACTGTAAATGGTAATCGTATTGAGTAGCACACAATATTAATTACACAGTAAATGGTTATCGTATTGAGTAGCACACAATATTAATTACACTGTAAATGGTAATCGTATTGAGTAGCAGACAATATTAATTACACTGTAAATGGTAATCGTATTGAGTAGCGCACAATATTAATTACACTGTAAATGGTATTTGTACTGAGTAGCAGACGTTTGGATCAAATGTTTGGGTTTTTGTTTTAAAATTGTTTATGTAATGAGTTAGTGCTCAAAATTAAAGTGCTCTAAAATTACTAGACCAGATAGACTATGCAGATAAATGTGCAAACTGCAAGAATCCGTGAACATCAGACATCATCTTACAATAACAGCAAATCTTCATAATTTGTTTTTTCAGTTTTATTAACTGAGACATAACCCAGAGGCTTATAGGTACTCATGCAATCAAGTTGACATATCCAAATATCTACACCTTGATCAACAGGCCTAGATCAGGTATTTGTATTGGTATTCATCACATCAGGATAATATATATAAATACCTACATCATGATCGGCAGCCCTAGATCAGGTATGTGTTTGGGTACTCGTCGATCAGGAAACTATATCCAAATACCTACACCATGATCGACAGGTCTAGATCAGGTATTTGTACAGGTACTCATGGAATCAGGTTAATATAACCAAATACCTACACCATGATCGACATGAAGAGATCAGGTATTTGCACTGGTACTCATATAATCAGGATATTATATCCAAATACCTACCCCATGATCGGCAGGTCTAGATCAGGTATTTGTTTGGGTACTCGTTGCATCAGGATAATATATCCAAATACCTACACCACGATCGACAGGCCTAGATCGGGTATTTGTACAGGAACTCATAGAATCAGGATAATATATCTAAATGCATACACCGTGATTGGCAAGCCTAGATCAGGTATTTGTATAGGTATTCATAGCATAACGATGATATATCCAGATACCTACCATGGCCTAGATCAGGTATTTTGTATTGAGTCTGTATGAATAAACAGCTGTGGGAAGTACCAGTTGTCAGGTGAGGATGACGATTTGCTGTATTACAGGGCCCCGATTCTCATGTCGTAGTGTCTAAACCAATCATGTGATCTCAGTGCTGACGTAGAACGAATGCGTCCGCATTCCAAAACCATTTTATGTTGTTCGTGTGCGATGCTGATTGTTGCGATTTACCGCTGACCTTCTTTGATTGTTAGGAACCAAAAAAATATTCAGCAAGGATTGCACTCGGTTCTTTTACAAATCAGTTCGTCTGTTTCGTTGTTTCTTTCTGTGTTTTTTCTTCTTTTGTGTCTCAGTAAGTTTTGTATGATTGTGCATCGTAAACGATGGCACAACGTAACAATTTCTAGAGAGATGAGAGAAATAATGGTTCTGTAAAACCTTTTTATCATTGTAGCTGTCAAGTGGTAAGCATGTAGACAATATGGTCATTTTCCTTAGACTAGCGGGGCCCCGAGTGGAAGAGTGGTCTAAAAGTGATCTCCGTTACGGATCAATGCCCTCTTCACTCTGTCTGCGTGGGTTCGAGTCTCAGATTCGGCCAATGTGGGTTTATGAGAAAGTTTGCCAATATCTTCTCGTGGGTAGGTGATTCTTTCCGAGGGATTTCCCGGTTCTTTTTCTCCACTATTAATAATGGCCAACATGTATAGCCTAGCATGTGATCACAAATGGCGTTAAACCCTACAATAACAACAATAACAACAGCATTAGACTGGCCTATAAACTAAGAGTATTTCTGGGTTACTTTCACTTTCCGAAGTAAAATATTGCTTCCTTGGTCGACTTAGTACCTTCGTTGTCTGGCAGCTGCATTCTCTGAGAGGAAGAACGCACTGGTTCTCATATATCTCCCAAATCTCTCACGTCTGCCTCCAAGAAGGAATCATTCCCGGCATATCCCGGTACACCGCTTCAGCTGGCGGACCACACGACGTTGAGGGTGTGATTTTAACACTGCATCACTAGTCGTATGAACGTCTACAGGGAAGTCACCGGCTAGGTGGGGGGGGAGGTCTCTAGTAATCGGGACCAGGGCGAACCATATGCACTAGTGGATGTGGCTGTGGCCGACCAGCTATGGTTCGATATAGCAGGGAAGGCCGATCTCTTCAGTAATGGTTGGCCATCTGCCTAGGAGAGGGAAGATCTGATATAAAACTTATGATCTGCGGACCTCGCTGTCACCGTCCTGGCTTGCTGGGCCATGGCAGAAGAATCCCAGATTTTAATGGTGGGGATAGTTTGCACAGACTGCACTCCAAATAAAAGCTTCATTGTGCAGGCATGAAAGAACTGCATACTGTCTACTGTTTACGTTTTGCTCTATCTAGCTCTTCATCGATGGGAAAGGTAAAAGATGTCACTGGAAGCCGCTGTCCCAATTCTGTATGCAGGCGACTTAGGCATTTGGCCATCTGGTGTTGATCTAGAGACGACACCATCACCCGGTAGCAGCCTGAGTGACCAAGCGGCCTTATCTAGGGACATCACTGCTTGCTTCACATAGAGGCCGAGAAAAGGTGGCCTAACCGAGGCTCGCATCCATACACCTCCCCTCTCCCAGTTGGTTTTCCGCAGTCATCGGACATCTTCCAACGTGGTCGAAACATAACAAAAATAACAAGTCATGGGAAAAGACTAAAACTGGCTGGTTGGAACATCAGAGTAATGCTAGACCCAACCGACAGCAACAGACCGTAACGACTCTCTGCTTTAAACGCACTCAAACTCTCTCGCCTTGGTATTGACATTGCTTCACTTTGCGAAGTCCAACTTTCCGAAGAGGAAAGTCATAGAAAACTCGGCGCTGATTACATCCTGTATAATGCAGAGATCAAAAGACTTAAAAATGACTTTTATGAGTTCGTTTCATGATCTAGGACTTAATTGCCACCACGCTAACAAACCTTCCCACTAGTCACACCGACCGCATCATGTCCATAAGTCTCCGTCTTCAGTTTGCATGCTCTAACACTCGAGGCATATCCTTAAAGGAAACATTCTACGCTGACTTGCTCTAGAGAGTTCAAGAGAGCGACACAATAGTCATCCTCGGAGATTTTAATACTAGATTGGGCAGAGACTCAGAAGTCTGGAAAGCCGTTCTTTGGAAACATGGCGTGGGTAGCTGCAATGTTAATGGGCGCCTGGTTCTTACATTTTTACATGTAAATAAGTATGTAGATAAATAAGCAATTATGTATGAAGGCAAGTAAGCATGTAAATAAGTTCGTAAGTAAGTAAGTAAGTATGTGTGTAAGAAACTATGTAAATCAGTAAGTAAAAAGTACTTTCTTCGTTTCTTTCCTTAGAATATTGCGAATTTGTAAATGTACTCACTTTCCTACCATATGTGTGACATAGCCCACTTCCTTCAGCTTCTGTGGTAGAGTAGTGATGTTGGAGGGCAAAAAACCAGGAGCATTTATTCTTATTGTATCATGCTGGAAGAGACGTTATTTACTAAAGTAGCTAATAGTAAAGTAGTATCAAAAAATATAATTTCTTGACATATTACAGTATTCTTGTAGGTAAAATCAGTTAAAAAAGATATTGTTTACGTACTACAGTATCTGAAGGAAAAATCACTTTAAAAAGATATTGTTTACGTACTACACTATCTGTAAGTAAAATCAATTAAAAAAGATATTGTTTACGTACTATCTGTAGGTAAAATCAATTAAAAAGAAGTTGTTTACGTACTAGAGTATGTGTAGGCAAAATTAACTCAGTCCTAACTATCAAGAATATCCATGTTGATATGAAATTGCTATAATACTTTCGAACCAATAATGCGACAGAAATCCTATAAATAAAATGAAAGACAAATCTGTCTTTTTAGCGTATACAGACAATCACTTGACGATGAAATGTTATGCTGATAGAGTTCTCACCTGCAGTCCAGTGTGATAGGGGTAATACCCGGTCATCAGACAATTCCGGGTTCTGGAAATCCGGGAAAAGAAAATTAGCAAACTTGTCTGTTTAGCTGTCATTCTATGAACTGTCAATGGATGGATGGATGGATGGATGGATGGATGGATGGATGGATGGATAGATAGATAGATAGATAGATAGATAGATAGATAGATAGATAGATAGATAGATAGATAGATAGATATGTGTGTATGTGTGGATGGATGCATGCATACATGCATGCATGTAAGTAGGTACGTACGTACGTAAGTAGATAGGTTGGTAGGTAGGTAGTTTTGTACATTGATAGGTACGTGTCGAGTTGATTTCCTTTCTGATACCTGCACACAGGTATCACATTGTAATATGCTAATAATGGACTGTCTAGCTTTTTATGTACACACGTTGGCTATGAACTTCAGAGACCAACCGCCTTGGGATAAAGTCGAATTGTACCTAGGCACACACACACACACACACACACACACACACACACACATATATATATATATATATATATATATATATATATATATATATATATATTATATAAAGCAGACGAACTCAAATCAAATATGTTTGAATGCTCGTACTTTGTCTATATTATATTTTTTTCTCTCATTTATATCACATGTCTGCATGAATTTATTTATATCCAATTAGCGACGTGAGTTTACGTTCTTCTAAGATTTGACCCTTTTTGAGAATGCCTGACCAATTTTTCTGCAGGCAGTAAAAGGCAGTATGAACGAAATACTTGTAAATAACGAAATACTTGTAAATAACGAAATACTTGTACATAACGAAATACTTGTAAATACTTGTAAATAGCGAAATACTTGTAAATAACGTATGTTTCCTGTTTAAAACGCTAATAATGTAAATTCCACTTGAGAATTTGGGAGTGTGTGAAATATTATTTCCTGGAATACTTACGGGGTGCAGACAGGTTGGACATAGGAGGAGTTGAGGATGACCCCATTTATCGCCAGTTTATCCAGATTGGGGGTGTACATTTGTGGATTCCTCCAGCCGACATCGTTCCATCCTGGAATGATAAATCTGACAAATATTTACAAATATCTCATTCACTCAGACCAACATGAATCGTAGTATTTACCCAGACCAATATGAATCATAGCATTTACCCAGAGCTACATGAATCACTACATACATACTGGCGCCCATTATTGATATCAATTAAGGATATCAATATTCACCCATTCTCACATGAATTATATAAATATCCATCAATACAAACAAATGATTAAATATTCACCCATTCTCTCAAGAACAATATCAACAGTCACCTATACAAATACAAATAATTTTGATATTCACCCATTCTCTCACGAATTATATTAATTGTCACCCATACAAACAAATGATTAAATATTCACCCATTCTCTCAAGAACAATATCAACAGTCACCCATTAAACCCTATAACGACATCAACAACAACAAATGAAGCAAAGCTGGTGGATGAAGAACGCTCTCTATCTCGGTCAGAACCGCTTGAATGAGATTAATACTCACCCATACACACGAAATATATCAATACAAAACTTTATACGTATGAATAAGATTAATGCTCAACCATACACACGAAATATATCTGTACAAAACTTTATCCGTATGAATAATATAATAATGTACATCTTGGACGACACATTAACTTGTAAGTAGCTTTCCAAAGTAGTAGACACACATCAACTGGTAAATATATTTCTAAGGTGGTAGACACATTAACTTGTAAGTAGCTTTCCAAAGTAGTAGACACACATCAACTGGTAAATATATTTCTAAGGTGGTAGACACATTAACTTGTAAGTAGCTTTACAAAGTGGTAGACACACATCAACTGGTAAATACATTTCTAACGTTATAGACACATCAACTTGTAAAGAACTTTCTAACGTGGTACACCAAATGGTTAATAGCTTTCTTTATTAACGTGCTACACACATCGACTGGTAAGTAGGTTTCTACCGTGATACACAAATCATCTGGTAAGAAGGTTTCTACCGTGGTACACAAATCATCTGGTAAGTAGGTTTCTACCGTGGTACACAAATCATCTGGTAAGTAGGTTTCTACCGTGGTACACAAAATCATCTGGTAAGAAGGTTTCTACCGTGGTACACACATCAACTGGTAAGAAGGTTTCTACCGTGGTACACAAATCATCTGGTAAGTAGGTTTCTAATGTGGTACACAAAATCATCTGGTAAGAAGGTTTCTACCGTGGTACACGCATCAACTGGTAAGAAGGTTTCTACCGTGGTACACAAAATTATCTGGTAAGTATGTTTCTACCGTGGTACACAAATCATCTGGTAAGAAGGTTTCTACCGTGGTACACAAATCATCTAGTAAGAAGGTTTCTACCGAGGTACACAAATCATCTGGTAAATAGGTTTCTACCGTGGTACACAAATCATCTGGTAAGTACGTTTCTACCGTGATACACAAAATCATCTGGTAAGAAGGTTTCTACCGTGGTACACACATCAACTGGTAAGAAGGTTTCTACCGTGGTACACAAATCATCTGGTAAGTAGGTTTCTAATGTGGTACACAAAATCATCTGGTAAGAAGGTTTCTACCGTGGTACACGCATCAACTGGTAAGAAGGTTTCTACCGTGGTACACAAAATCATCTGGTAAGTAGGTTTCTACCGTGGTACACAAATCATCTGGTAAGAAGGTTTCTACCGTGGTACACAAATCATCTGGTAAGAAGGTTTCTACCGTGGTACACAAATCATCTGGTAAGTAGGTTTCTACCGTGGTACACATATCATCTGGTAAGTAGGTTTCTACCGTTGTACACAAATCATCTGGTAAGAAGGTTTCTACCGTCGTACACAATAAGTAGGTTTCTACCGTGGTACACAAATCATCTGGTAAGTAGGTTTCTACCGTGGTACACAAATCATCTGGTAAGTAGGTTTCTACCGTGGTACACAAATCATCTGGTAAGAAGGTTTCTACCGTGGTACACAAATCATCTAGTAAGAAGGTTTCTACCGTGGTACACAAATCATCTGGTAAGTAGGTTTCTACCGTGGTACACAAATCATCTGGTAAGTAGGTTTCTACCGTGGTACACAAATCATCTGGTAAGTAGGTTTCTACCGTGGTACACAAATCATCTGGTAAGTAGGTTTCTACCGTGGTACACAAATCATCTGGTAAGAAGGTTTCTACCGTGGTACACAATCAACTGGTTTAACCGTGGTACACAAATTATCTGGTAATTAGGCTTCTACCGTAGTACACAAACCAACTGGTAAGTAGGTTTCTACCGTGGTACACAAATCATCTGGTAAGTAGGTTTCTACCGTGGTGCACACATCAACTGGTAAGTAGGTTTATAACACGGAACCCAACTAACTAGTAAATACCTTTCTTAACGTGTTACACACATCTACTAGTAAATATCTTTGTTACGTGGTACACTCCCAGCTGTTAATGAATTCATAACAAAACACAAGCGGAGCCCCGAGTGGCCGAGTGGGCTAAAGTGCTGTCCGTTACGGATCACTGCCATCTCACCTCTGCGTGGGTTCGAGTCTAAGATTCGGCTAATGCAGTTATGTGAGAAAGCTTGCTAGTAGCTTCTCGTGGATCGGTGGTTCTTTCCGGGGATTTTCCCGGGTTCTTCCTCCACCAATAATACTGGCCGCCATGTATAGCCTATACTGTGCTGAAAATGGCGTTAAACCATAAAAATAAATAATACAAAACACAAGCATAATGTATTAATTGTGTAGAATTAACGAATTCATAACAAAATACAAGGATAAGATGTTAACTGTGTAGAATTAATGAATTCATAACAAAGCAAAAAATAATGTGTTAACTGTGCAGAATTAAAGGACTCGATATCAAATACATGCATAATGTGTTAACTGGGTAGAATTGGTGGACTCGATAACAAAGCACAAGTATAATGTGTTAATTGTGTATAATTATTGGACTCGATATCAAACTCATGCATAATGTGTTCACTGTGTAGAATTAATGAAGTCATAACAAAACACAACATAATGTGTTAACTGTGTAGAATTAAAGGACTCGATATCAAATACATGCATAATGTGTTAACTGGGTAGAATTGGTGGACTCGATAACAAACCAAAAGTATAATGTGTTAATTGTGTATAATTATTGAACTCGATATCAAACTCATGCATAATGTGTTCACTGTGTAGAATTAATCGATTCAATACAAAACACAAGCATAAAGTATACAATGTGTAGAATTAATTGACTCGATAATAAAGTATAAGCATAAAGTGTTCACTGTGTAGAATTGACTGACACGATATGTTGCGTGTTGATTTTAAAGTGATAACTAGGTTGATCCATTAAGCGTAAACAAACTAAATAAAATACAGAGAAAAGCCCTGCTCATTGGTACCAGCACACTGCCATCAACCTCGACAGTCGAGCTACAGGTTTTAACAGGGAAACTGCCATTACATCTTAGAAGGCAGGAACTCATCTTAAAATATGCAGCCAGACTGTCGACCCATGAAAAAACGAACCCACGTACCTGGCTATCAACAAATGCAATACCTCCTTTATAAAATCTCTCAAAAACACCACCTCTATGGGAACATTAGTTCATGATTTAAAAACTAAACTTCCAATAGACATATTCCAAGTAGAAAACAACATAACATACGACAAGGAACCTTGAAGCAATGTACGAACGAAAGTAAATCTCTCCCTATCAGATAAAGAAAACAAGGTGTAACAGAATTGTTACCGAGTGGATGGTGGATTAAATGAACAACACAAACACAATATGTGAAAGAAAATATAAATTTATGAAATAAATTATTAATGAAAAATAATGATGTATCAACACAATAACTCATGCGTTCAACCCACAATTACACTCACAACCATTCACAATACATGAATAAATTAAATATTAATACAAAATAAAACACAGATACAAAGGAATCTCTTGGACTATACACAGATCCAAGGAACCTTTACAAAAGTTATATTACCGCAAGTATAAATTGCGATAACAAATATAAAACATCAAACTAGACTATCGCACGTATGGATTGCGACAACTAGCACGAACATATACATGTATTTAATCAAGTTGCCAACTTTAATTGAGATTCCTGTAATCCCTTGAAATACTATTGTGATCTGAAGTAACTATGTAAATATAACAATGTATTCAATTGTACTACAATTGCAACACACACACGTGTCTCGACCCTGTATAACCGTACGATTCACCAACTGTTGAATCGCCGCCCAGCTTCCCCGAATACCTAGGGTTGACCAATACTTTTATCGGCCGTTTGCCCTTCACGGATCCACCACAGCATCTACTAGAACCTTCGGTCCCAAACACCTAGATGCCACCCCGGATGTTTACACCTCTAGACAGCTCCGACACTCAGACTTCTAGATTTCCGGATATTTACACATCACGACAGATGTAGACGGACAGACAATCCGACAGACAGACAGTCAGATACCTCAATTTGATCTCACAATCAAATGGCACAATTAATCACATTCAGCTACAATTCAGATACGTTCAGAGACGTTCAGCTTCAATCAGATACGTTCAGAGACGTTCAGCTACAATCAGCAACAATTTCAGAGATGCTCCGCTACAATATCAGAGACGTTCCGCTACAATATCAGAGATACTCCGCTACAATATCAGATACGTTCAGAGATGCTCCGCTACAATATCAGCTACGATATCAGCTACAATAAAGAGACCAAACTAATAATAGTTTTTTTTTATAAAACAATCTACAACTTAGATTATGCTATTGCATTTAAAGTCTAATAATAGTGACTAGTAATTCCAAATATTCCACGTTTAAATCTGCATTGTAATAAAGGCATCATTACATAAAATGATAAACTGAATAAAATTCACAATAAAACGAAATATAAATTTAACACTCACCCCTTTGGCTGGGGATAGAATGACGAGCTATCTTTCCTGTGATAAGATACTTTTGGTCCCGTAATATAATCAGAAATATTCTGCCTTATATATCCTCAAATAGGTGAGCAGAATTCACGGCAAGATTACCGTGCACCCCGTGATTCTAATGTTCCTGACTTCAAGTGATACGAAGTCAGGCACATGCAAATCGTTACACGTCGTTTACCTTGGAAAAACCACTTATTCACCCCAGGTAACGCATGTACGACGAAACAAAAAAAATGGTGAAATTAGTTTGTAATTCAAGAAGAAATAAATTCAATTTTCGCCTAATTCTGTGACAATACCTCCCCCCTAAGAATAAAAATGTACACATTTTTAAAACTAACACAGAATAGAAGAAAAATAACTACTGATGATATCTTACAACATTTACACTGGTTATACTACAATCTGGATTTTAATACTGGGCAAATTCATACAAATTTCCCATCATGCCCTACTCAAGTAGTCTGCGCCTATATTTTCAACTCCCCTTATTGACATTGTCGCTCTGTCTCTTGATATACAACTTGAGCATGTTAGCATGGAAGGTCTTTAAATTACCGTCCATGTCAATTTTATAGTCCATGTCACCTTTTACCTCTTTAACTTCATAGGGACCTGTCCACTGGACTAATAACTTATTTGATCTCGTTGGAAGAAGCAATAGCACCTGATCTCCTACAAGAAATTTCCTATTTCGCGCTCTGATGTTATAATACTTGGCATATCTGCGCCCCGATTTAAATAATTCGTCTCGTGCCATCTGGCATGTACTCTCAAGTTTATTTCGCAGGTCTAACACGTACTGGTAAGTTGTTTTTATTTCCTCGTTCGCGACATCACCAGTCCATAGTTTGCGTAGTATCCGCATCGGGCCTCGAACTGTTCTACCGTACAACAGTTCGAAGGGTGAAAACCCTAAACTTTCCTGCGGTACTTCACGGTACGCGAACATAACAGCGTTTAAATAACGGTCCCAGTCTTGCGGACGTTCCGCGCACATCTTTCGTAGCATGCTTTTCAGGGTACCATTAAACTTCTCTACCAGTCCATTGCACATCGGATGGTATGGGGTAGTGTTAAGCTGTTTGATGGATAACAGCCTACTTATTTCACCCATGAGGTCAGAAGTGAATTGGGCACCACAATCAGTGAGGATTTCTTCTGGCACCCCTATCCTACTGAAGATATCAACTAATGCTTCAGCTACCCTTTCCGTTTCAATAGTTGGTAACGCTACGGCTTCGGGGTATCTGGTCGCGTAATCAACCAGAGTAAGAATATACAGATTCTTTCTTTCGGTAACTGGGTGTATTGGTCCTACAATATCTACTGCCACTCTTTTAAACGGTGTATCTATTAATGGCATCTGTCCTAAGGGCACCCTTGTGACCCTTCCCTTACATACGGTTTTCTGACATTCGTCGCACGACCTACAGAACCGTGTGACATCGCCATTAACACCGGGCCAGTAGAATTCAGCAACTACCCTGCTAGTGGTCTTAGCCTTACCTAGGTGTCCTGCCATGCTTGACTCATGCGCCACCCTAAGTACTTGAGATCTAAATCTCTGGGGTACGACCACTTGCCAATACTACTTACCCTCCCGAGCGCTAAACTCCCTATGAATTAATCCGTTCTTGAGTACGAATCTTGAGCTACCCCCACCCTTGCAGTGTTTAATCGCGCCGGACGCGATTTTCTCAACAATTGTTTTGATGGATTCATCACGTTCTTGCTCTTGCTTGAACTCAGCACGCGAAATTCCGGAGATCGATTCAGGGACTATTAATTTATGAAACGCGGTTTTCTCTCGCCGTGTTTGCGCTCGCGTTTCGACTGCCTGGGCCAAAGGTATTTTAAAATCGGCCATGGTTGGAAGACGGGAACCTTCAACATTACCGATCGTCAGATCGTAAATAAGGTTTTACATACAAAGGGCATCAACAGTTCCCGTTAGGAAAGGTGTTTTTACCGTGATCCTTGTTACGGGAATGCGACCGATCGTCTGATCAAGTAACATACATGGGGACTCCCACCCGAGCATTTGGTTATCCTGCACGAGACTACGTTTGATCACTACGCCCGTGCAACCAGTGTCACGTAATACTATGACTTCTCGACCGTTGACAAACCCTCTCGCGGTTGGTACACGCGCTTCGGGAAATAGACACGTGCCAAGCGAATGAATAAATGGTTCTACCTGTACGATATTATCAGATATACCTTTACTTTGTATAGCCACTGCTACCTTATGTACAAGTCCCTTTCTTTTAGGACAGTCTTCTTGAACATGACACCATGCATTACACAAGTAACATTGCAGACGCTGAATACCTGGATTCCTAACTGACCTATTTGCCTCAGCTGATTTCACAAGATCCCTAGGCATCGGTCTTGCAGACTGGTTTCCAGACTTAAAATCTTTTGAAACCACAGATACAAATACCAATTAGTTAGTATTCTCCTAAAAACTAAATCAGAAATACAAGGTGGTATCGAAGCTCGAACCGTCAGGAATGCGGGACTAGTACATCCTCATTAATAGGCTGTCACATGGGACTGTCTACACTTTTGTAACAACAGCACAGAGTATTTCCAAATTGATAGGGACAAGTTTAGATCTAGATACCCAGAAGAGAGGAGGACGCCAGTGCTGACAATCAAGATGAAGGGAGGCCCAAGGAACAAGAGAGGACAGGAGGACACCGGTGCAAACAAACCAGATGGGGGAAGACTGCTTACCATTAATTAACTCTCCATCAAAAACCCCTTCTAAGGGCTACTGCCATTTAGCCAATACAGAGCTCTCATTTGGGAGGAAAGCTCTATTTGACAAGCTCACTTGAGAAACCTAACTTGATCAATTTCGAACACCGCCAATCAAAATTCACAATCCATATAACCTAACATTGACCAACCTACATATGTCGCACAGACATTCTAGAATTAAAAATGCTAGGGACTTACAATACGTACACTGGGTACTAGAAATATTGGTATGTTAGGAGTTAGAAAAAATCTTCAACCACACAAAATTTGATTTAATTACTCGGGTGGCTTACACATTTATGGTATATTTTCCGTCCATTAGTGAAACTGGACCTGATTTGAAATAAGTATGGCTAGGGCGTTTCAAGGCTGTTGACATACATGGGCTGGCTTATCGGATCTTTTCCTCCTTTCTCGCGACCAGAAACCCTCAAAATGACGAGAAGTGAAAACCATTTTTCACCAGTCATTATTTGGTGCCATTGCACCTCTAGTACACTCCTTCCGATTGGTTGATATGGCTGGGTGCGTGTTTGAACCATTCCCACTCAGCCAGGTCCTACATTCATGTCGATAGTCCCTCAATAGGGGCGCGACATGACGACCAAATTAAATAGCACACTATGTGTGTATAAACGCCTGTGGGGATGTGGCACCATTCCTTACCCCACGGGAAAAATTAAATAACTTTCTTTTGAAAGATAAAACAGTGAATAATGACCCTTCGTGGCCGTTTCACTTTAATTTAACATTCATTCATTCATTCAGGCGTGCTTGTCCATAACGTTAATTTTAAAGTGATAACTATGCAATCCTTTAGGCCTGCGTGTCCATAACGTTGACTTTAAAGTGATAACTAGGTTACCCTTTACGCCTGCGTATTAATAACAATGATTTTAAAGTGATAACTAGGTGACTCTTTAGGCCTGCGTGTAAATAACAACGCTTTTAAAGTGATAACTAGGTTACCCTTTAGGCCTGCATGTAAATAACAATGCTTTTAAAGTCATAACTAGGTGACCATTTAGGCCTGCGTGCAGAGGAGTAGCGATGATATTTTGCGCCCGGGGACGAACTATAAAATTGGCGCCCCAGCGATCTTGTGACCGATTTATTACCCTTGTTTTCTTATTATAATGTAACGTTGTAAGCCTCATTTTGGCGCCCCTGTACCTTGGCGCCCGGGGACATATGTACCCCCCTGCCTCCCCCCCCCATAGCTACGCCTCTGCCTGCGTGTCCATAACGTTGATTTTATAGTGTAAACTATGTGATACTTTAGGCATGCGTGTCCATAACGTTGCGTGTATATCGATGCGTAATTACAAGTTGTAAAACGTCACCGGCTAAGAAGGAATAAAGCTTGTGGATGATTGAAGAAATTTCGTGCATGTAGAGTGCTTGTATACCTTTGAATCACACCCTCGGTGTATAGAGGAGAAAATTTAGGGCGTTAGTGTAGCGGGGATTCAGTGATTGGGAATGGTGTAGGTGATGGATCGTGAAGTGAATTTAACTGCGAAATTACTTGAGGTTTTGATCTGAATGTGACCTGTGGTTACTTACCCAAATCATCAGCCACTATAAGGACGATATGTGGAGGGCGAGCAGACGACACATGCGCCATGAAAATGCTCACGAATGATGCTAACAGAGACAACTCAACCGCCATTTTCGTGATGCAGACTAGTCAGACAGGTGCAGAATACTTATTGTATAGACAGGTTTAACATAGCAGTAGTATTTTAAAGATCTTGAGAACTTCACACTCGATCTCTCTAATCAATTCTGCCTGATCTAGTGTACTACCCATTCCAATCACGTGGTCAAGATACTGAAAATTCATATTGATAGATTGAATATGATATGATATCATAAGTTAACATCAGACTGATTAACATCAGATCACCGATGTCCTAGGTGAAAATATGAGTACTTATAGACTTTCCAGTTCATCAGGATAAAAATAAAATGCCTGTACTAGTATTATTTTAATGCAGATTGGACATGAGACTAGTGCAATGTTTTCGAATTTGGTTGTTTGTTTGTTTTATCAACAGTCAAAGAGCATTATTATATACATGATTAACAATGTTTGTAATGCTCTCTGAACAAATGTGTAAATGTAAAGTAAATATTTTATAAAGTGAACAAGGTATTGTATCTTTATGGTGTGTGTGTGTGTGTGTGTGTGTGTGTGTGTGTGTGTGTTCTGCTTTATTTTGCATTTCACAATTTTAGTATTTCGAGCGATTGGTTTAAAATATGCAGTTTTGTTTATTACATGTTCTGGCTTAGACTGGTCAGTATACAAAATGAAGTTTTGTTTGCTTATTACATGTCCTACCTTTAGACTGTTTAGAATACAAAATATAGTTTTGCTTGTCTACTACACGTTGTTGTTTTAATACCGCTATACTATTTCGAGCATAAAAATCAACACTTTGTACCAGGCAGCATTAACGATGCTAAGTACATTAGATATATACTATTCGTCAAGAGTCCGATCTGTGATTTTGGTGCAGGTCGTTTGATATCTTATCCTCATTGCCCGTTGTATTCTAATCTATCAACAGATATTTGGACAATGTACCAAACTGACCGATATAATATAGCGGCTGTAGTAATCTGGGTCACAATAATTACACATTGGATTGAATGTTAAGAAAGTTTGAATGTACTATGCGAACGTAATGGAAAATTTAAAACGCCACGGTACTGGACATTGGCAACAATGTTGCAAGTGGCTGGACTCATTCGGGCTTAACATGTACAGCGAGAGAAAGCTAGAACGCTTGGTCGGGTGTAACAAATCACTTTATATAACACCTGGCGGGGCGGGACGTATAACTTATTTATAGACATTGAAAAAGAAACACGTACACAAACAAATACATCAATAAGGTAAGAGAGTAAATCTGTTCGAGGCATATCAGGGGCCCAAAAAGAGTTTTTGTGTTTCTTCTGGTTTCTAATTTCTTATTTTCATCCACCATCATCTGATCTTCCCTATCAAATTCTTCTTTTTCTTCTCTTTTTTATATTCCTCTTTCTTCTTCTCCTCATCATCTTTCTTACTCTTCTCATTCTCCTCTTCCTTTCTATCTTTTCGTTCCAGGCTCTTATTCTTTTTTATCCTACCCTCTTCATCCTTCTCTTCATTTTCTTGTTTTACTAACTTCATTCAGCAGCACCTAGTTAATGAATGCACATTCAAGGTCCAGCACCACAGATACAACGACGACTCCAGTCTTACTTCCAATTCGCAGTTGTGGTTATGAGCGCAGAGGGTGGGTGAATGGCTTCACTATTCCAGTCTTCATTTTGATCACTTTATATAAGATATATGGAGATATTTTTGTTAGATTATTTTGCTCAAACCAGGATGGTTAGTATTAAAAACGATAAAATAAGAGATAGGATAAGGTAAGACACGATTTTTGTCTTTTTTTCTCCATTTCATTCTCCTTTTTCTTATTTTCATTCTCTCCCCAAATGTAAAAAGAAAAAAGAAAAAGAAGAATAAATTTTCAAATAGGCTTTCTAGGAATTCATGGTAAGGTGCAGGGGATTCTATGTTATATGGTATTTGGAAACCAATTCGTCGTTGTTGTGATATTTTGGGCAGGTGTTGAATACATGGTCCAGTTTTTCTGGTACGGTGTATTGAGGACAATTAATAGTTTGGGTCGCCTTCTTGAGGTGTTTCTTGAAGCTTTTTCTGAGTCGACTTTTCCTGTGTTGATTCTATTGATAATTCGTATGTCTATGGTTTCCAAGTTTTATATGCCTTGGTTATCCTTGTGACCTTTTTTGTAGTTGGTATAAATGTTCACATGAATCGGTCTGTTTTTGATCTGACTATAAATATCATAGACGTTGTAGTTTAGAGGATCTATTGTATTGCTCATGTGGTTGTGTTTTGCCTTTAATCGTTGTCAGTTAGATTGATGAGCTAAGGTACCCACAGTAATAATATGGTTTGCTTATATATATTATCTTTATATTTATATAATGGTTAACATAGTGTTTTCTAACATATTTGCTCTGCTTTATGATGTGCCAGTCTCTAAGGATTTAAGTACGCTTTGAGATTCTGTTATAATAACGTTGTTGTTGTAGTTCCTGGTCTTCATCTAGTTGACAGCTCTATTTATTACCCATAATTATGCACTGTAGATGGAACAATCATGCGGGGGTCTTGCACCAAATTCAATTTGGTGTCCCGGTACCACAATTGCAGCAGCAGTTCTATTTAGTTCTTGGAGTTAGATCCATCTGTGTAAATTAAATTTTTAAAAATCCAGGGTAGTTTTTCTTCGATGATTTTGGGGATTTCTGATATTCGCGTTTCTGTGCCGACAACGTAATTTAGGGCATGGGCTATTTCTATGGACTGTGTCAAGACAAAATATGACAAAAAAAGACGATTTGAGTTTTAGGCACACGTTTTTCACACCACACTCACAATGGTTGCTTTTGCAGATCTTGCACGGAGCAACTAGGTGAAGGAGTGGTCATTGTCGTGGTTAAGGCTCTATTGAAGACCATGATGGTCACTTCTTTTTATAGTCGATGACTTCCGAAGCGTCAATTCAAGAATCAAAACTGGGATGATATCCTTTCCAACGTGCTTTGACTTTTTTGATACGTCTTTTCCACATTTTACGAGTTCTTTGATCCAGAATGATTCCGATATCGTTCGTCTTCTTTTTCGGTCACGCTTTGTAACTCCAATTTATAGACGGCAAAGTGACAACCAAGCACTTGTAAAGAAAAACACGAAACAATTCGGTGGTCTAGTTGGTTAAATAACCTTTGTCGAAAATACGTTTGGTTTTGCGAATACGCAACCGTCGTCAACACTCCGCCTTTCTCGCGGACAGCCACATTCGGGGAATCACCAAACAAGCGCTCAAAGACGGTCACTTCTTTGGGAGCACATCTGATGCTAGGAAAGACGTCCATGTACTTGAGAATATGTTGATGCCTAGTAGTATTTCCACATGCGTTCTTTCAAGGTGCGTTGAACACGTTCCACGATGTTAGCTTTGGTTTCTGGATTCTCGGGCATGAGAAAATGAATGTCTCGTTTCTTCAATTTCTTTTGGAAAGCTTGTTTAACAAACACGTTGTCATTATCGGTTTGCCATCGAATAGGGTGACGACCAATTTGCTTCAACACCAGATTGAGGGCTCTCACTAACTCATTGTTCGATCTGGAAGTCAATAGCACGATCCAGGCGAATTTGTAAAAGGCTTCGATGACACAAAACCAATACTTGTGGCCACTATTATAGGTGGCCAAATGAGAGACATCAGCTAAATCGGCTTGTTAGTGATGATCGATACCCTCCACTCAGGTGCAACGTTTGGAAACATTTTGTCGAATGTTTTTTTGTATACTTTGTATGTGGCTTGTTCTTGTAATCATCGTTGCACGAGAGGAAAACAAACATATTTCAGTCGTTTTTGGATGGGATGGATCGTAGTAAGTACCTGCTAACACGTCTTCCATTTTTTAATAAGTCATCCACTCTTCACTAGTGCTACTTTGGATGCGGTGAGATGGTGGTTTGTAAACGGCTTAATATGTCCGACGTGACACGGGAGTAGAGGTCGATGGAAGTGGTGGTGGTGGTGGTTTCAATGGGATGGCTTTGAACTTGCTTTCGTTTTTCACTTTTGTCGTAGGAAGGGTGGACATCATCATTTTAACCCAAGCTTTGAGTTCTTCTCGTTTCGTTGAGCTGAGGCTAAGGAGGTTTAGGGTGTCAACGCTGGAGGAGAAGTGCCTGCAGAACTGTGTTTCCATTTCTTTCATCTAATTACGAAATACACGTCGCCAGCTACGTAGAAGTGGAAGCACAAGAGACTAATGGAGACGGAGTCCCCGTGTCTGCAGGTCGTGGCTTGGGGATGTAAGGTTGCGTCCTGGCAACAGAAAAAAAATGGGTTTTATAATTTTGATTATATAATTATAAGGATTTATGCCCACACACACACAAACACACACACACACACAAACACACACACACACACACACACACAAACACACACACACACACAAACACACACACACACACAAACACACACACACAAACACACACACACACAAACACACACACACACAAACACACACACACACACAAACGCACACACACACACAAACACACACACACACAAACACACACACACAAACACACACAAACACACACACACACACACACACACACACACACACACACACACACGTCCATCACGGGTAAAAAAGGAACTTTGAGTTTTAATTGATTTTGGCAAATGAATACTATCTCTTTTCGAGATGTACCTCATTGCATTCACCTGTTCTCACGCCATGATGTGGACTAAAGTCGAATGGTCTACCATCGAATCGTCGCTGGTGTTCCGCACGAACCTACCCATGTATGTCAAATCATCATGGACAATCATCAATACCATCAATACGGCGGTTTGGAAACAAAGGATCTGTGTGGAGAGGCAAGGCTGTCTGAAGCCAACCTTATTCGACGGACCAGAGGTCAGACGAAGTTTGAGGAAAAGAAGAAGACCTATGCGATGTTCTAAATGTTATCTGAATTGTTTTTACAGGATCACTCATATGCCTCGAAACGATTTACTCTCTTGCCGTATTGATTGCATGTTTTTGTTCGTTTTTGCATGTGTTTCTTTGTATATGTCAATAAAGAAGTTATATGCCCAGCTTCGCCAGGAGTTATATAATGTTTTTATATGTCCCACCCAGCCAGAGGATGTATCATGTTATATGTTCCACCGCGCCAAGCGTTCTAGTTTTTTCCCGCTGTCCATGTTTGGCTCGATTGAGGTCAGCCACTTGCACCATTGTTGTCAATATCCAGTACCATGACGTAACCCCACATGTTCCATTCCTATTATCTTTATACAAACCCAACCTATGTTGAATTTGCTATTATGCCCCAATAGTAAATTCACCTTATTTTAACATTATGTCACTATACCTTGTGTCCCTATAGTATATCCACCCTTTTTAGGATCAAGCCATATGACTCCCTATAGTGCCCCACATTTCTCGTACATATTTCTTTTTTTATAAGCGAATGGAGCTTCTTGTTGTTTTATCGGTATAAAATTTTGAGTGTTATGTACATTTAATTTAATTGTTACTTTGTTAATTTAATTCTTTTCATTACATACTAATCTAATGTAACATTGTATGTTAGACTTAACCTTGTCAAAAATTGAGTTCATTTCTGCTTGATCTGATCGTCTTGTTTTATTTCTTTATTGCATTCAAGCGAACAACTAATAATAGCTTCATTATTTTCTATGTATATGAGCATATTATCAGGATTATTATTCAGGTTAAACTGACGGTGTGAATATGTTGATCAGGATCAGGGTTTTCGTGATTCCTAGGTAAATTTATAGACTATTGTGTTGTAAATGAAGCAGATTTATTAGATACCATTTATTCCATTAGGTAATGGTTGTTTTTAGAAAACGCTAAATGTGACCTGAGATCAAGCAGAGAACTATATTATCTTGTGACTGTGAGGAATATACCAGTCGTTCTTTAACATCTATCACTTTAAGTTGTATTATGTTGTGAGCAGTTTGGACTGAATGTTATCTTCTTTCTCTGGAAATATAAAAGTGCTCTGATAAAATTCAAGGATAAAGACATTCATTGGAATTTATACTGACTTCAAACCTGGATAAATATGTATGTGATTGAATCCTACACTGTTGATACATATTAGTTACGTCTAATTAAATGTTTGGTAGATTTAAATTTTAGTCCATTGCAAGTTTTTGAAATATAATATTCTTAACTGGACTTGGCTTTGTTAGAAATAAGTCCAGTTCTGTTTGACTTGATTGATTTATTTTATATTTATTTCATTGATGCAACTACCTAATAATAGAAATGTTGTATCTTGTAGCTGATCTTAAAAACAGTGATAATGTTCTTAAACAACTTTTTATTTGTTTATTCTTTCTCAGAGTAAAATATTTAGTTCATAAGTCATGGTGATACCTGGACTACGTGACGCAAGATACATTTTAATTCGTAACAAATCTATCTTATTTCCCAAACCAATGAACTCTTGAGCCATATATGGGAATCTGTTTTGTGTTTTAGTTTGTCTTAAAACTGATGCTATGATAAGTATTGTATCAGTCGTGCTTCAACACTTGAAAAGTCAAGTTGTTTTATGTTGTGTCTAGATTAAGACTGATTTTTTTATATTTTTTCAAACTATTGAATGTGAAGTGGTTGCTTCTCCTGAAAATACAAAAGTGGTCTAACAAATCTTGGACTCGGACGTTTACCGGAATTTACCGGAATTTATACAGAATTCAAAAACTAGAATAATATTTTCAGTAAGAGGCTCTTGACACTTCAGTAAAACGCTGACTATTGCATTCGTCATCGCCTTCCATTGTGCTTAACAATTTTTCAGTCATATCGCTACGATGTCTGCAGTGTGGCAGTTTGTAGTGATGTCTAGAGCATCATATCACAGACATGTAGCATGATGTCCCACCCAGTCACATTATCCTGACACCATGCCGACCATTCTTAACACTAACCTCTTAATGCTGAACGCCAAGCGAGGTAGCAGTTAGTGCCATTTTTGAAAGTCTTTGGTATGACATGGCCGTGTCTCGAACCCACGACCTCCCGCTTCCGCGGCGGACGCTCTTTTTTCCGAGGCGGACACTCTAACTACTAGGCCACCGGATCCGTTGCGATTCAGTTATAATTTTTCACTGACAGGAATTATGCTTTTTATTTCATGGAATACAATTTAGACTTAACTAGTGAATCATCAAGTACTTTTTTCTTGTGTTTTTTAAATTTGTAGTCTAGATAAATAATTTATTTATTCAATTTTTAAAAGCTTGTTCTCTTCACTCGTTTTATGTTAGTTATTTAAAAAAAAGCAAAGACTCGTAACACACACCAACACTTCACAGGTTATAACGGACTCGTCCTCGCCTTCAGTTTTGGATGTCTTTGGAACTTGCACTGCATTTTGTTCAGGACTTGTTATTAGTAGGACTTGCACTGTATTTTGTTCAGGACTTGTTATTAGTAGGAATTGTGTTTTTAATTCTTATATTATGTTTGGATCTAATTCGCAATACTGTGAGGTCTTTTTTCTCATTGTTCAAAGTTGTATTTTAGGGAAATAAATTATTTGTTAAATTTTACAAAATTTTTTTTTTTTAAAAACTCGCAACATCAGCGTGCATGCTAATGGTATTAGCAACATTATATGCGTTACATACCTTTTGCATCAAATCTTTCGCACAGATGAACTATTTTTGATTTGTTTCAGACTTTTACATTCGTTAAACTGTATTGGATCAAGTAAATTCAAATTCGGATGACGATGTGCTGTCTTAAAAAGAGCTTTCTATTTTCGAAAATTCTTTTCTTCAAGTTCTAGTATAATCTTGTCTATTCTAGCATCAATAGTGTCGTTTATTTCTCGCTCATACTGCACTTTTTTATCACCTTGCTATCGTGACTTATTTCAATTTATCACCATTAAATGCAGTTTGTAAATCAACACCTTTTACAAAACATTGGAAAAGCGGACAAATAGAATTTCTTTGTTGTCTTGCTCCACGGTTACTACGTCCTTTGTTCTTGAGTAAAACTGCCATCACGTGATCGCCAGTGAACACGTTTATAATATTATTACTACATTCATCATTACTTAAAGGTAAACAAAAACGAAAAAACAAAAAAGAAACGTTGTTTCAAAGCTAGCCGGCGTAAATCAGAAAGAAGAATTCCAGTTATCTCCCTTTCATCACTTCCGACTAAACAATTTTTAAAAATTCGGCCTTTAATTTAGATAACCAGCTGCAAATCTCTATTAAATCGTCAACCTCTGTGTCACCTATCCCAGAGATATCATTGCATGATGTATTATTCAGTAGGACCAATAGAAAAGCGCAACGAAATAAATAATTGTATCAACCATCAGAAGAATATCAATGTCTTTTTCCTGACGGAAATATGGCTACAAACACCAGGCGATGAGCCCAAATGCGCTG
The DNA here is from genome assembly GCA_029339505.1 of Unio delphinus. Classification (NCBI taxonomy): domain Eukaryota; kingdom Metazoa; phylum Mollusca; class Bivalvia; order Unionida; family Unionidae; genus Unio; species Unio delphinus. The sequence goes on along the minus strand of JAQISU010000115.1, from coordinate 2,135,626 downwards.
ATCTAACACCCACAGGTTATTCCATCAAGTCGTTCCCCAGCTACTTTCACGGAAGTGGAATTGCTGTAATCACAAAGAATCCCATGATAAAAATGTCTTAAACACAACATAACATTCAATATCTGCCACACATGGTTTGAACTAGTCCAATCAACTCTCACACTGGAACAAATGTCAGTCCATTTGTTCTGCCTCTACCACCCTCCTTCTAGCAGAATAAAAACAAGCTTACTGAATCGCTCTTTTTGGAGCTGTTTCCCAATTTCCTGGAGAATGGAAAGTCGATAGGTGGAAACCTGATTATACTTGGAGATTTCAACTTTCCATTTGACTGTCCTAGAAACCCATAAACATCAAAAGTTCTAGATTCCATTTATGTTTCCAACCTTAAACAGTCAGTTAACCAACCAACCCATAAAAATGGTCACATTTTAGACTGGATTCTTCATAAACCTGCAGATAATATTCTACGGTCTGCCCTTGTATCCCACGAACTTGCATCAGATCACCTCTGCATCATATGTCATCTGGACGTATCAGTCCCTAACCCTCCACCTTTATTTGCTACTAAGAGAAACCTCCGTATGATAAATAGAACCAGACTAATGCATGATATCAAAGAAAACCTAACAACTTGCTTTCCTCCCACAGCATAAAAATTCGATAACTGCCTGCGTTCATTGCTTGAAACACATGTCACAGCTACCAAGTGCACAGTATCAATTCAAAAGTGTTATCCGAGGTATAGCAATGTTAGGGACAAGCATCGCGCCGTAAAACGCAGAGGCTTTGGCTTTCCACCAGACTCACTAATCATAAGCAAGTCTATGAAGCCGCTAAAAAGAACATCACAAACATAGTCCATTTAGCCAAATTATCTCACTACAGTACTAAGATCATGGAGAGTTCCAGCTACAAAGAGCTCTTTGACATAAAGGGGGAATTATTTTAACAATATGGAACTTTCATCAATGTTTTTAATACTAGGGTAAACTGAGCTGTATTATTATTTAGGGACTACCAAGCAAGTTAATGAAAAGAAAAATAAACACATTTTGAAAACACACTAATTTATGTAGTCGATTTCTTCACAGAATAAGATTCTATGGCAGTTTTAACACCATCCCGGACTCCAAGTTCCGTTGTAATATTTTGGATTCGATTTAGGATCCGGTGGTGGGTAATTGGCAGGAACCAGGGACTTTTTATACTCAGAAAGACGTTCTTTCATTTGTTTCACAACTTCTGGATATTTCTTGGAGATATCAAAATGCTCTGTTGGATCATCTACTCAAAGAAATATATCAAAATTTAAAAATAAAAGTGAATAAGATATATATATATATATATATATATATATATATATATATATATATATATATATATATATATATATATATATATATATATAGAGAGAGAGAGAGAGAGAGAGAGAGAGAGAGAGAGAGAGAGAAAGAGAATGAGACATACATACATACATACATACATACATACATACATACATACATACATACATACATACATACATACATTTCTGGTAACAAAAACCTTTGGAAGTTTTAATGCCGCTTTCGCGTAGGCTAACGAATTATTAAATCTGTCTTAACTGCTGTGATTTCTGGGCTAATATGTTCACAGAACAGTGGTTAGTCTATTCGGTGTCGGTCTTTTCTCGACTCTCTCAAAAAACAATGTGCATCAATAATATTGGAGATTTACTAATGTCAAAGATAGGAATGATATTAAAATAATCAAACAACAACAACAAAAAAGTTAACCATTTTCTTTATTTAATATATTTATTTATACGTTTGAACTGAGGATATACAATGCAAGATTCCCATGTTGTGACGGTATGTATTGAATGGGTCTCGGATGTAATCATTGCTTTTGACTTGTCACCATATACGATATGTATTGAATGGGTCTCGGATGTAATCATTGCTTTTGACTTGTCACCATATACGATATGTATTAAATGGGTCTCGGATGCAAGCATTGCTTTTGACTTGTCACCATATGCGATATGTATTAAATGGGTCTCGGATGTAAGCATTGCTTTTGACCTTTCACCATATACGATATGTATTGAATGAGTCTCTGATGTAAGCATTGGTTTGACTTATCACCATATACGATATATGTTGAATGCATCTCTGAGGTAAGCATTGCTTTTGGCTTATCACCATAATTCATAATTGTTATCATTTTATACTTTTAACAAGTGTCCACAGATTTACAAAAAGAGTTAGAGACTTGAGATATACTTACTTGCGATATCAAAAAGTTGGTACTGCGGATCAGGTGCGATGGTTGCTTCATGCGAATATTCCTCATAGTTGTCTGGTGCTTTTGACCGAGGGTCAACTTCTTTAGGCAAAGGATACCAGCCATTGAAATGTCCAGGACTACCCTCAATAAGCTTGTAGTTACCGACTCTGTCAAAAAAGTGATCTCGTTCGTAATTTGACTACCCGCAATAATCGTGTAGTTACTGACTCTGTAAATTTTCCCTATACATGGCCTCAATTATGTTGGTTGCATAGCAAACGAGTTGTTGATACTAAAGAGAAACTCTCCGGTTCCTTGGCCTACTTCGTGGTCGTATGTTTAGCATCGATATATTTGGATTACCTCGTAGTCGTATTCTTACGTGATGCATAGACGATTGTTTGACTGATTTATAGATACAAATGCATGATTTCTTATTCTTTGAAAATGAGACAGATATATTTTCATTAGTAATTTTGCTTCACCCACCTTAGTTTAGTAATGAAATATGAGTATTGATAAGTGATCAAGATAATGGCGTCTGTGCATATTTAATTACTAAATAAATGAGGATTATTTTTTTATTTTATCTATGTATGTCTTAGATATGATGCAAGTGTTTAGTTTTGATTGGTTAGACGAGTATACACACATTCTGCAGTGTCGAGAATGACGGTCTACAGTATCTAGTGCGAGCTGAAAATTATGACTTACCTGATAGCGGCATTTTTCAAGATTTCGTCAATGTTGTAGACAAACTCTTTCCTTGGAGATGGTGTATTCTCACTTATGGTGTTCCACATATCCAGGCCGTCTATACTGGAGTCTTGAATTTCATGACAATTAAAAAAAAAAACATGCTTTGTTCTACAAATTTGTATTTCACAAGTTTCCGAATGTATTATATATACACCCGTGTAAGTCATAAAAATATGCAACCAACATAGTCCCCGATAAAACGTTATATAATGTGCGGGTAGATTAGGGTCTACGCCGTTCGTTCTATTAATTAGTCCTAACAAACAAAATAAGCAAAGATCTGCCGGTGTATTATACGATGTTTGATCAGGGTTTATGTTGGTTGTAGTGAGCATATGCTATATTATTCCTATATTCGAAGACAAAGACAGATCTGTTTCCTATATTGTTTAAAAGCAGTAAAAGTGATGTTAAGTAATTGTGGCTAAAATTGTTAGACGTTCAATGGATGGATGATTGAATGGTTCTAGGATTGATAACGTTGATCAGAGATAATGAGAAACTGAAACGTTATCGATACGAATCTGAATTAAACTTATTTTAGTCACAGATAGATTCCATTGCCGGAATTGAATTATAATCAGAAATAAGGGAACAATATTATTTTTCATTCTTAAATATCGTTTTCCAACTTGCTGTCGTCTGATTTAAGTGTTGACTATTATTTACAAAACGTCTGCATATTAATTGCATTAAAATTTCATGTAACAGTCATTTCCAATATTTCATATCACGGTGCAGTGACTACAGTACTGCAAACAGAAGATTACGCGTTAAACATATTAAAAAACGGAAATCCTGATTCAAATCACCTGCTGTCACGCCCGCCACGTGCAGTAGAGTAGGGAACCAGTCAACTGCATGCATCATTCTGTAAGAAACGAAACAAATTGCTTTTTTCAATAGAATTTTGAATTCGAAAATGTTAAAACTCGCAGTGAACAATTAACACAGTGTGATTATATGGATCACCCTTGTTATATTTGTGTTGCTCTGAAGATTATGGCATGTGTATCAATCATGTAAATAATAACATTTTGTCTTATATCCTAGATTTTAGCAATCATGTAAATAATAACAATTTGTGTTATATCCTAGATTTTAGCAATCATGTAAATAATAACAATTTGTGTTATATCCTAGATTTTAGCAATCATGTAAATAATAACATTTTGTGTTATATCCTAGATTTTAGCAATCACGTAAATAATAACATTTTGTGTTATAACCTAGATTTTAGCAATCACGTAAATAATAACATTTTGTGTTATATCCTAGATTTTAGCAATCACGTAAATAATAACAATTTGTGTTATATCCTAGATTTTAGCAATCATGTAAATAATAACAATTTGTGTTATATCCTAGATTTTAGCAATCATGTAAATAATAACAATTTGTGTTATATCCTAGATTTTAGCAATCATGTAAATAATAACATTTTGTGTTATATCCTAGATTTTAGCAATCATGTAAATAATAACATTTTGTGATATATCCTAGATTTTAGCAATCATGTAAATAATAACATTTTGTGTTATATCCTAGATTTTAGCAATCATGTAAATAATAACATTTTGTGTTATATCCTAGATTTTAGCAATCATGTAAATAATAACATTTCGTGTTATATCCTAGATTTTAGCAATCATGTAAATAATAACATTTTGTGTTATATCCTAGATTTTAGCAATTATGTAAATAATAACATTTTGTGTTATATCCTAGATTTTGCTAACAATATATCTATGCAAAGATGGCTTTTCATAAATATCGATTCCTTTTTTGCATGCTTTTTAGACATGCTATTGATACTGAAAGGATACAAATATCTAAATAATAATAATAATAATAATAATAATAATAATAATAATAATAATAATAATAATAATAATAATAATAATAATGGTTGTAGTGCAATAGTATCAGTGCTAGTCGTCGTCATCGTCGTCGTTATAGTTGTTATACTATAAGCAGCAGCAACAACAGAGATATGCTTGAAGTTTTCAGCATACTTTTTCCGTTCTTCTACCACCTGCTTACTCTGTGTTCAGATATTTTGTCTTCTTCAGCAGAGTGTCGCTGTAGACAAAAGCAGAACCCTTTGTGCCCCCTTCCCAAAGGGTCGTCTTGGCTCCTCTTAAGGGAAGATTGTTTGCTCCCTTTATGACTGGTCCTCCATTCTGTAATCATGCAAATATAAATATACAACCTAGTAACTCTTTCACTTTGATCATCAGAAAATATTTAACTAAAACATTCTCATATTGTAGCAATGATTAAAAAAATAAATAGGTACTTCGTACTTGTGTCCAAAAACATGTACTTCGTACTTGTGTGGGAAAAAAAACATGTGCTTCGTACTCCTGGCAAACATTAGATTATTTAAAATAATGTCTTTCACAATAATGTTGATGTCTGTTTCATTTTATTACAGTTTACTTTTTCAAGTACCGTGATTCCCTATTAATTTCTTGACGGATGGAGACAATGAGGAATAGATAAAATAATCAGCTTCTGAATATGACATTATACCTCAGCAGTTATTTGTATAATCGTTGTTGTTATTGAATTGTTATATTCGTAACATACTGTTCGAAAAGATATATTTCATGTTAAAAAAGAAACGATTTCTTACATCAGTTGTGAAAACAAGGAGTAAATTGTCCATGTATCCTCTTTCCCTCAGTACGGTGGTAATATTTCCTACAGCTTCGTCTAATGCAGACACCTTACCTTGAAAACAAACGTTTTAAAGGTATCAAGACAAATCAGAGAGATGGGCGATGATTTCAAAGCAAAATCGGTCAGCATTGTACGGTCATCAATTTGCACGCCAACAGTAAAAGAGGACATTTCATGGATAGTCTTTCCATTAGAAACCTTGATCATCGGATTCCACTTTTTCAATAAAGCTGACAAGAACACATTGAGTGTGGTTACCTAATCGTATATGTTCATCGAACCCTGTAGGGTAGGTAACCTTTTCAAAAATCAAAGTTATCAGACAATCGTTACATGGTCAACTGACAGATCGCTGCTTCCTCCCAGCTGTCAGTTAAACATCCCTGGCTAGGTGAGAGTTATCCCGCAATGAATTATAGTGAAGAATGCTTGTCGAAATATTATGGTCTAAAGCTCAGACACATAAACGGTTGTAACAATATAACATATACATGTTTAGAAGTGGTATCTTTAACCTTTTTTTGTTAGCTCAAAGTGATTACCGTGGTGATTATGGAATAAGAAAATCACTATAACGCATCTATGTTTAGAAGCCGTATCTTTAACTTTTTTGTTTGGTTAGCTCATATTGCTTACTGTGGTGATTATGGAATAAGAAACATTCGAAAAATGTATCAACTGATTCGAAAAATGTATCAACTGATTCGAAAAATGTATCAACTGATTCGAAAAATGTATCAACTGATTCGAAAAATGTATCAACTGATTCGAAAATGTGCAGGCGGAGCTATCTGCTCTATATCGATGGTCAGAAATCAGAAATCCAACTTGTACCTAAAATTATCCTTCAAGAAATCCAACTTGTACCTAAAATTATCCTTCAAGAAATCCAACTTGTACCTAAAATTATCCTTCAAGAAATCCAACTTGTACCTAAAATTATCCTTCAAGAAATCCATCTTGTACCTAAAATTATCCTTCAAGAAATCCATCTTGTACCTAAAATTATCCTTTAAGAAATCCAACTTGTACCTAAAATTATCCTTCAAGAAATCCAACTTGTACCTAAAATTATCCTTCAAGAAATCCATCTTGTACCTAAAATTATCCTTCAAGAAATCCAACTTGTACCTAAAATTATCCTTCAAGAAATCCATCTTGTACCGAAAACTATCCTTCAAGAAATCAAACTTGTTCCGAAAACTATCCTTCAAGACAAAATCCGACCAATGAAAAGTGGGCTGAGTACTTCAGTATTTCGGCATGTGAATGTATTAGAAAATAACGGAAATTAATTAGAACTGTCCACCAACTTTTTTCCTATTAATATGTTTAGTCTTCACTAAATCGCTGAACATTTCAAAATATATAACGCTGAGTGCGGCTGCCTTAGCGCTTCGGGAAATTACAAATACGTGCACTATTGCAACGCATCTTTTGAGTATGGTGCATTTCAGAGTGTGATCATTTATGCGCAGGGTCGTCATTTGGGGGTGGCAGGGGGATTTTCACCCACCCCCTTTTGAACTTGCATGTGCTGTAAAATTACTGTCAAGTTTTCCCCATCCTGCTGCGAATTAGTTCAGTGGGCGACTCAGAAAAATTTAAATGACGTCCCTGTTTATGCGCATGGCTGATCACAGCAAACGACAGTGAAAAAAAAAGAAAAATGAATTGATGAGCTTGTGTGTATATACATTAGTTATTAAAGTGACCTTTCTTTTAATGGATTATAATAACTGTTTCATGCTGCAATTCAGAATGGAATAACCAAGAACATTACATTCAAGAGGACTACTGTCTTAGAGTTATAGCGTCTATCCCAGCCCTAGGATGTGCAAGGCCCAAGGCAGCAAGCGATAAGCGCGGGACCAAAAGTAAAAACGAAATTGCTTTGATAGTTAGCGCGAGGACCAAGGCGGTTGCCTCGTTTGCCCTGTCCTAGGGCCGGGCCTGAATAGCGTGCACAGCATAAAACGCCCTAGGAACATGCCGTCAACGCTATGAGAGGAAATGAGTTCCGTGAGCAACTCATAAACAAACGTTCTGGTTAGTCTAAATTGGTAGTACACATGAAACCATTTACCTTCAAATGCTTGCTTAAAGTCAACTGCTGTTGAACAGCAACCAGCACAGTCCCCTTATCTGCCCACAAAGGCTTATTTTAAATGGCCACGAGATCATATCAAGAGTCCTTTTGAAACATTGATCTAAGAAACAAAAATGGAAAAGATTACAGCTGACACCAGATCTAACTTTTCCAGAAGTATTGACTATTTTGTCGGCTTGGTGGCCACCATGAGTCCTGGTGTTATTTATCATCACGTTATGCACTATGTGAACCAAGTTAAAATTATCGTAAAATTTTGAAAAGATGAAAATAAATTTCAGTTTGCATTCCTGCAACTCACCACAGTATATTCTTCTGTCCTTATTATGGATGTGGGAATAAATCTTTTCAAACTTCTCTGGTACCTAGGAATGGATGAATAAGTAATGATATTATTTGAAATAGCATGGTGAAATACTGTTCAAAATGAAGACTTTCCTCGTCAATTTCAAAATGATATCTCGTAATATTTATATCAGTATATGGTTTAATCGATCAGTCCCTCGAAAATGAAGAAATATTCAAAAAGGTTAAACAGATTTCTGGGTAGATTTCCCAGTAATGTAAATTATTGAATTCGCACACCTTCCCATTACAAATTTAAAAATTAAAAAGTGTCAAGGTAATTTTTAAAAAATGGATACAATTTCACTCACCAGTTTATAATTTCTAATCTGAATGTCACCAGAGCGTCCCTAGCACTGTCAACTTGTCGGCGTTTTAAATGAAACGGAATCTATCGACTTAAACCAGTATGCAGTCTGCTCACTGTCCTTTTCTGTTTCCAGAAAAGTCCACAGCAGTCAAAACTGTGTCGTCGGCATCCAGTATTTGCAATGTCTAGTTGTAATATGTGAACAGATAAAACTGTAGAACTCTTGTACACATTGTTTAAAAGAGGCGTACCTTCAAAGTTTACAGAATTATTGAGATGATCTAAAACAGTGAATGGTCACATATGGTGCTTGACAACTGACAACATAGACTCGCCCATGCCAATATGGCGACCACGTTAGTAAAGAAGACTCCCCAAAGCAAATCAAGTTTCAGTGTTTCTTGGAATGCTTAAAAAGTTGTTTTTTCTATTCCTATTTAAATGCTTGTTCATTTTCTCATCTTAAGATTTTTGCTGGTAAAATTCGTCCGTTACCCGTTAATAAAAAGTAGGCAAATAAAGATCCACGATTAACGTTTTTGGTTTTGATTCATGAAAAGCTCTAGCTCGTTCTATATTCCATATTATTCTGCCTATAATCAATTCATGGCTTACGCTATAGCACCCCCACCCCGCCACCCCACCCCCACCCGCGAATACAGTTATCGACCATTAGAAATATTCGTTATCAGGTTACCAATTTAGCTTTAAACCAGTTACTTTCGAGTTTGTAACCCAGGTGCACTGTAGTAATGCACTGGGTCTAGCTGGGAATTCTAATGTATACGTGTATATATTCTTCAGAGATATCACATGGAAATAATGCGTTATTCTTTTCATGGTGTTGAAGGCTAAAGTGCGAGATTCCACCCTGAACGTACCATTGAATCTGTCGAATAAATTCAACTATTCCTACGGGCAGGCTTCTTTCGGCACACATTTACTGTTCATATTTTCAAAGTATCTTGTTCTTTGACGAACATATCATCAAATAAATTCTTTCTTAGCTGCTTTTTTTAAAACAAAATCTTTTATCTATTTTCATAGGATTATTTTGTCGTCTTCTATCTTTGCAATGAACCACGGAGTCATTATTTTTCATGTGTGTTAATACTGCCTTTTATATCATGTGTTAAATCATTTGTGTAATTTTCATTTGGAGTTTTGTTTAATACAGCTGTATCAGACATGTAGCATGATGTCCCACCCAGTTACATTATCCTAACACAAGACCGACCTGTGTTAACACGAACCTCTTAACGGTGAGCGTATAACCAGTCAGCTGTTAACACCGTTTGTATGCGTCTTTGGTATGACTTGGCCGGAATTCGAACCCGCGATATCCCGCTGAATCATTTGTAATAAGTTCATTGACCAACAGTCATAAAAAGCCCTTAACGAGTTCAGAAGTATTGAATTTAGGATATCTCCAACTTAAATTGCACTTCTTACGTGCAAGTGATTTATATGGTCATTTAACAGTGTCACGATCATTAACTTTGCTAACTCAAACCTGTTTCTCACAAATGTGACAAGTTTTAGTTTAATCGCAAAGATCGTTATAATCTTCATTCTCTGATCCGATGTCTTCAAAGTACGTTTTGTAATCTTATTTTATCGTTTGTAAAATACACGAACACAATCAACAAGTGGTTGGAATGTATTCCTTGTGAATAGCCTTCGTGTATATGCAAAAACACGACATGTGTTTTATAGTTTAATTCTAATATGAGGATAATCTATGTACTTCTTCCATTTTAACAAGTAAAAACTCAAAGTTACAATCGACTTATGAAACTTTGAGTTGACGATGCTCATTTTTTGGAAGGCATCAGCATATCTGCCAATGTGGCTATTTGTTTCTGCTATAGTTAGATAGTTTTTCAATCAATAATCCCAAGAATAAAAATTTGGCTCTCCGTCCCTAAAGTTTGCTGTCGCAAAACTTTAAGAACTTTTGATACACGGGTATTGGTTTCTAGCCTCGTAGCCTTGATGACTCGTTCCTAATGTAATTTTTTTTAGATGATCCTTTAATTTAATGAAAATCGATATTACGAACCAGATAAATTTAGATTTTAAAAAATTATAGAATTAACCATATCAAACAGTAGCGGTAGTAGAATTTGTTTTTCTGGATTGTCTTTTCTTGTTAATAACATGTCATATATATATATATATATATATATATATATATATATATATATATATATATATATATATATATATATATATATATATATATAAAGTGATAATTCAACCCTGCAAAGGAGACTAGGTTAAGTGGTACTTGAACCCAGAATTAGCTAAGTTATATCTGCAACAAAATAAAGATCAATAGATTAGCATGCATTTGAAATTCATATGCAGATTAGTATACATTTAGATTAGAATAGCATGCATTTAAATCACATATGCAGATGAGTATGGTATGCAGTTGAAATAGATATGTAGATTAGTATGCATTTGAAATGCATGTGTAAATTAGTATGCATTTGAAATTCACATGTAGATTAGTATACATTTGAAATTCATATTTAGATTAAAATGCATTTGAAACTCACAGGTAGGTTCATATGCATATTGAAATTCATATGAATATTAGTATAGTATGCATATTGAAATTCATATGAAGATTAGAATGCACTTGAAATTCATAGCTAGTTTATTATGCATATTGCATTTTATATGTAGATTAGTATTATATGAATTTGAAATTCAAATATACCTTAGGGATTTTGTTTTACAGTGGAATTATTACATTATCTTGACCTATAGAAATATGTAATTTCTTGCCTTTGTTTTCACTTTTTCAGTCAAAGTCAATGTTGTTAATATATTTCTCTATGTAAAATGTATGTGCACATGTATATATTTGTATGCATGTATCCAAACCGTGCATTCAATCCTCTGATCATTATCTTGACCTATATAAATAATTTTCTTTGGGATTTGTTTTACAGTAGAATTATTACTAGGCCATTGTTTCAACTAACTGGATTTTATTTTCTTTTGTCACATTTTATATGGTTGTCTTGATATATATATATATATATATATATATATATATATATATATATATATATATATATATGTCTATTGTCTATGTACTTGAAATTCATATGTATATTAGTATGCATTTGAAATTCTTATGGAAATTATGAAACATTTGAAAGTCATATGTACATTAGTATGTACTTGAAATTCATATGTAGATTAGTATGTAATTGAACTTCACATGTAGATTAATTATGCATTTGAAATTTGTATGTATATTAGTATGCAATTGAAACTCCAATGTAGATTAGTATGCATTTGAAATTCATATGTATAATAGTATGCATTTGACATTCATATGTATATTAGTATGTAATTGAAATTCATAGGTAGATTAGTATGCATATAAAATTCATATGTATTTTAGTACCCAGTTAAAATTCATGTGTAGATTGGTATGCTTTTGAGATTGGTATGCTTTTGAAATTCATATGTAGATTAGTATACATTTGAAACTCAAATGTAGATTAGAATGCATTTGAAATTCATATATATATTAGTATGCATTTGAAATTCATATGTAGATTAGAATGCATTTGAAATTCATATATATATTAGTATGCATTTGAAATTCATATGTAGATTAGTATACATTTGAAACTCAAATGTAGATTAGAATGCATTTGAAATTCATATATATATTAGTATGCATTTGAAATTCATATGTAGATTAGAATGCATTTGAAATTCATATGTATATTGGTATGCATTTTAAATTCATATGTAGATAAATATGCATATTAAATTCATGTGTAGATTGGTATAGTATTCATTTTAAATTCATATGTAGATAAATATGTATATTAAATTCGTGTGTAGATTGGTATAGTATTCATTTTAAATTCATATGTAGATTAGAATGCATTTGAAATTCATATGTATATTGGTGTGCATTTTAAATTCATATGTAGATTATTATAGTATTCATTTTAAATTCATATGTATATTGGTATTCATTTTAAATTCATATGTATATTGGTATGCATTTTAAATTCATATGTAGATTATTATAGTATTCATTTTAAATTCATATGTATATTGGTATTCATTTTAAATTCATATGTATATTGGTATGCATTTTAAATTCATATGTAGATTATTATAGTATTCATTTTAAATTCATATGTATATTGGTATGCATTTTAAATTCATATGTAGATTATTATAGTATTCATTTTAAATTCATATGTATACTGGTATTCATTTTAAATTCATATGTATATTGGTATGCATTTTAAATTCATATGTAGATTATTATAGTATTCATTTTAAATTCATATGTATATTGGTATGCATTTTAAATTCATATGTAGATTATTATAGTATTCATTTTAAATTCATATGTATATTGGTATTCATTTTAAATTCATATGTATATTGGTATGCATTTTAAATTCATATGTAGATTATTATAGTATTCATTTTAAATTCATATGTAGATAAATATGTATATTAAATTCACGTGTAGATTGGTATAGTATTCATTTTAAATTCATATGTAGATAAATATGTATATTAAATTCATGTGTAGATTGGTATAGTATTCATTTTAAATTCATATGTAGATTAGAATGCATTTGAAATTCATG
>JAQISU010000115.1:1992500-2117500 GCA_029339505.1 Unio delphinus | reverse complement strand
GACCCACAAATATATATATTGCTACAGTAAGAGACAATTCGCATACATGTACTAGGAAATTAAGATGCATGCAAACACTTGGAAGGCGGCAGAGTTTCAAAAGTAATTTTGTGTCTACATATTACAAACAATGCACATATTAACAACCGAAGTGTATTAAAATATTACTTGAGATTTAAAAGAAACTGTTAAAATATAATAATTAAAAACGCTCTGTGTTTTAAACTGAAAGGTAGCCCATCCCACGCAACCGCCAAAACCGGAGAAAAGATTAAACAAAAGGACTCAATAGCAAGGCACGACATGGCTAGCGGTACGTAAGGCAAGACATGACGGTACGTAAGGCAAGACATTGCGCTATGTACGGCAAGACATGACGGTACGTAAGGCAAGATATTGCGGTACGTAAGGCAAGACATGACGGTGCTTAAGGCAAGTCATGACGTTTCGTAAGGCAAGACATTGCGCTACGTACGGCAAGACATGACTGTACGTAAAGCAATACATGACGGTACGTAAGGCAAGACATGGCGATGTGTAAGTCAAGACACGGCGGTTCCTCAGGCAAGATATCACGGTTTGTAAGTCAAAATATCATGGTACGTAAGGCAAGACATGGCGATACGTAAGGCAAGACATGGCGGTACGTACGGCAAGAAAAAACGTTGTGTAAGTCAAGACATGACGGTAAGTCAAGACATGACGGTACGTAAGGTAAGACATGGCAGTACGTAAGGTAAGACATGACGGTACGTAAGAAAAGACATGACGGTACGAAGGCCAAGACATGGCGGTACGTAAAGCAAGACATGACGGTACATAAGGCAAGACATTGCGCTACGTACGGCAAGACATGACGGTACGTAAGTCAAGACATAGCGGTACGTACGGCAGGAAATGACGTTGTGTAAGTCAAGACATGAAGGTGTGTAAGTGAAGACAACGGTACGTAAGGCATGACATGACGGTACATAAGGCAAGACATGACGGTACAAAAGGCAAGACATGACGGTACGTAGGCCAAAACATGACGGTACGTAAGGCAAGAAATGACGGTGTGTAAGTCAAGACATGATGATGTGTAACTCAAGACATGACGGTACGTAAGGCAAAACATGACGGTACGTAAGTCAAGACGTGGCGGTACGTAGGCAAGACATGACGGCACGTAAGTCAAGACATGACGGTACGTAGGCAAGACATGACCGTACGTAAGGCAAGACATGACGGTGCGTAAGTCAAGACATGGCGGTACGTAACGCTAGACATGGTGGTACGTAAGGCAAGACAAAAACCAATGCAAGAGTAGGTATTAGTCCTGATTTATCATGACAAACAAGAGGAGGTGGGGATGGAAGTGGACGTGGAGTGGGAGTGACAGTGGGGGTGGGGTGGGAGTGGAGGTTGAGGGGTGAGGGATCAGCGACGATTATTTGCAAATATTTCAGTTGCAGTCTTTAGTATTCCATGAAAACAGTTAGAATCTAACTGATTTAAATTTTGATGTAAATCTAAAGTATTTTGACAGCAAATCCACACAAATGTAGCTGCAAATTTTAAGAATCTATTTTACATATGTTGGATGTCTAACTATTGGAATTTCGAATATATTTTAATATACAAACTAGTATGTCTTTGAAAACATATCAGTTCACCCAAACACTGGGAACAAAATCCCATTTTATAATTTTAAAAGTGTTTCGAGCCATTGTCCTGAATCAACGCACTAACTCTAATAAGATACCATGATATTTCTGGTTTATTCGTTAGAAACATATCCCAAAGGACGCTCTCGTACCTTTTCATGGGGCAGAAGTTGAAACTAGGATAGATACAGGCTTATATGTATGTATGTACGTATGTATGTATGTATGTATGTATGTATGTATGTATGTATGTATGTATGTATGTATGTATGTATGTATGTATGTATGTATGTAGGTAGGTAGGTAGGTAGGTAGGTAGGTAAGTAGGTAGGTAGGTAGGTAGGTAGTAGGCAGATATGTAGGTAGGCAGGTAGATAGGTAGGTAGGTTGGTTGGTTGATAAGTAGGTAGGTAAGTAGGTAGGTAGGTATATATATATATATATATATATATATATATATATATATATATATATATATATATATATATATATATATATATATATATATATATATATGTTTTAATTTGCAGTCTAGATTAACCAGTCTTACCATGGGTATGATTGTAATAGTCCTCATCAGCAGCGTAGAATCCCATGAAGCTGTCGAAGCCCCGGTAGGTTGGAGTGTATTTCCAGTTACAGTAACCGAGGTGCCACCTATATGTGTTAATATATATATATATATATATATATATATATATATATATATATATATATATATATATATATATATATATATATATATATATATATATATATATATATATATTGTGTGTGTGTGTGTATGTAAACCATGTCTTTCAGTGTTGTTTCATTATGCGTCTACATGCAAAGCAATGTGTGCCGTGATTCGCAGACCAGAATTCGATTATCAGAAAGGAACGATTTTGTGTCCTACTTTATGGACTTCTATTTTTACAATTCTTCAACAAGCTAGACGTCTCGTTTTACAATTCTTCAACAAGCTAGACGTCTAATTTTACTATTCTTCAACAAGCTAGACATCTAGTTTTACAATTTTCAACAAGCTAAACTTCTAATTTCACAATTCTTCAACAAGCTAGACGTCTCGTTTTACAATTCTTCAACAAGCTAGACATCTAATTGCACAATTCTTCAACAAGCTAGACGTCTAGTTTTACAGTTCTTCAACAAGCTAGACTTCTAATTTCACAATTCTTCGACAAGCTAGACTTCTGCTTTTACAATTCTCCAACAAGCTAAAACTTCTATGTGTAAATGCTCATAAAGTTAGGGATGTAATTAGCATTGATAACAATCATAATATGAATGATGGATTCATAAAAGATATGCTAAAAGTGACTTCAAAATATAAAGATAGTGACGTTATTAATGTATACTGAAAAGATCAAATATTTACTGAATCAAAACGATGCAAAGGACATTTTTAAAAAGTAACTCTATAGAAAAAAGACGCCAAGGAATCATAAAAAATATTTGCAAACTCCAGGTTCACGCAAACCAATAGGTTCTAACCTTGATGAAAAATGATAGTAAAATGATTTCAATCGTAAATACATTTTACTGATCATACGTTTTATTCTTAAAATATTTTTGATTTTGTATCTGTCATCTTTTTTGTAATTTAGTGACAACCCAAGTTCGAGAAATAAACTCTCAGTAACTTCTTGGTTTAGATCTTCCACTTTGTAAATCAAACATAATTCAAATTTAAAGTACTAGTATATCTTGGGCAAAGTTTGAAAAGTACCCTTTTAAAACTTTTTATATATCGAAATTCTGGTTGTTTTGCCCATTTTAAATTTCGGAGTTCCAAAAGTATTAGGTTTCAAGCCGTTCCACTATATAATGCATTTTGTCTGACTAAGCTGATGCATATTCAGTGTGTCATTTTTAGCTGAATCCCATGATTTCATAATATTTTCTAACTTTGAAACTAAAATAAATAAATAAAAATTGCCAAGACCCCATCCAGTTTGTTCGGTACTGTGTTGAATATTTTTGTTTTGATACAATCAAAGAAAACAAATGTGATCGAAACCATCAGTTTCACACCGAGTCACCAGTAAGAACGGCTTCGTAAGCAGTCTGACGTGTGACCTTTTCAAGTCTGTGACTACTTATGTTATATCCACAATGGAAGTTAAGCTGTACCATCTAACTGCTTGCCAATTCGTGGTAACCTACAGCCCTATTGTCCGTCAAGTCACCAGCAAAAAATTACAGGGCTTTCCCATAGATATTAATACATATATCCTTGAATTTCATGCAAATCATTCCCTGTACCGCAGACTATGTCGATGGTGTAGGTGAAACTGTATATATTGTACTAAAGATACAAACAGCTGTAATAATAAAATTCGTTACGACCACGCCATGTTACCTCAGTTACAAGCATCGTAAAAATTAAGTATGACGTTCAGCAGATTACTAACAGACGATATATGGTGTTGCACTTGGACCAATTAAGCCAATATCTTGAAGATCTGCCTGTTGTAGTAATTTTAGAGCAGTGTAATGTTTGAATTCTCTCTTCGGGTAATTTAGTGACAATATAAAAAAGCGTTCTCTAAGATTAAATGGCGAGAATTTCTATTTTGATTAGGAAATAAACAATGTCATGTTCCATAATTTGCAAATTGGTAACAGGCACTCAGCATTTACACTAATGATATTATGCTACAATCATCAAAATTAAAAACTGTGTTAAAATTAGAAAAAACAAAAACAGGTTTATAAATAAAACTTGAGTCTTGAAGAATATCTAACTGTCGAGAAGTTTTAATTTGTGACATTTATAAAGTAAGAATTTTTTCCAAATGACTCTTAAATTTGAATCAAATAATTATGCTGACAGTTGCAATTAATTTACGTAATACTAGCAGTAAATAAATAAGTAAAGTATACTTGATCGTTCCTTATTTTCTTTCCTTACAGTATTTACAATAGGTGCTCACTTTCCTACCATATGTGTGACATGGCCCACTTAGGTACTCACTTTCCTTCCATATGTGTGACATAGCCCACTTAGGCACTCACTCTGCTACCAGATGTGTGACATAGTCCACTTAGGCACTCACTTTCCTACCAGATGTATCACGTAGCCCACTTAGGTACTCACTTTCCTACCAGATATGTGACATGACCCACTTAGGTACTCACTTTCCTACCAGATATGTGACATGACCCACTTAGGTACTCACTTTCCTACCAGATATGTGATATGGACCACTTAGGTACTCACTCTCCTTCCATATGTATGACGCAGCCCACTTAGGTACTCACTTTCCTACCAAATGTGTGACATGGCCCACTTAGGTACTCACTCTCCTTCCATATGTATGACATAGCCCACATTGGCACTCACTTTCCTACCAGATGTATGACGTAGCCCACTTAGGTACTCACTTTCCTACCAGATATGTGATATGGCCCACTTAAGTACTCACTCTCCTTCCATATGTATGACGTAGCCCACTTAGGTACTCACTTTCCTACCAGATGTGTGACGTAGCCCACTTAGGTACTCACTTTCCTACCAGATATGTGACATGACCCACTTAGGTACTCACTTTTCTACCAGATGTGTGACGTAGCCCACTTAGGTACTCACTTTCCTACCAGATATGTGACATGACCCACTTAGGTACTCACTTTCCTACCAGATATGTGACATGACCCACTTAGGTACTCACTCTCCTTCCATATGTATGACGTAGCCCACTTAGGTACTCACTTTCCTACCAGATGTATGACGTAGCCCACTTAGGTACTCACTTTCCTACCAGATATGTGACATGACCCACTTAGGTACTCACTTTCCTACCATATGTGTGACATAGCCCACTTCTTTCAGCTTCTGCGGTAGAGTAGTGATATTGGAGGGCAAAAACCCAGGAGCATTTGCTCTGATTACAGCATGCTGAAATATAATTTATTCACATTCTGCAGTATCTGGCAGTAAAATCAATTCATGCTTGAAATAATGTATTAACAGTATGCAATCTCTCTCTCTCTCTCTCTCTCTCTCTCTCTCTCTCTCTCTCTCTCTCTCTCTCTCTCTCTCTCTCTCTCTCTCTCTCTCTCTCTCTCTCTCTCTGCATTTTCAAATCGTGAATTAAGATTTTTAAAACTTGTGAAAAACCTAACATATCGTTTCATACGTTTGCATAACATTCGTAGAGTCAAGACAAAAGTCTCACTTTAAGAACACATACAAAAATACTAGCAACTGCGAATTATGTTGATGAGATATGTTATCCCTATTATCACTGCAACATAGGAAATCCTAATGGAAATATACAGAATAATAATTTAGATATACACAGATAGCACGTGGTTTGCATGTAGAGTTCTGACCTGTAGTCCAGTGTGATAGGGGTAATATCCACTCATCAGACAATTCCGGGTTCTGGAAATCCGGGAAAAGAAAATTAGTAAACCTGTATAGCTATCATTCTATGTACTGTCAAAGTATATGTGTGTGTGTGTGTGTGTGTGTGTGTGTGTGTGTGTGTGCGTGTGTGTGTGTGTGTGTGTGTGTGCGTGCGTGCGTGCGTGCGTGTGGTCTGACTTGTCAAAAGATGTATTCTCGTTGACTTCCGGCAATATAAACCGCCTAAAAACTTGCAAAAACTAGGGATTTTGGGACAATTTCGACCTTTACCTAATTTATGTTTGTTTGTTTTTTAACGGCGCACCAGCACTTTTAGGCTATTTAGCGCCATACAATAGGTTAGATGTTTAAAAATAAGAAAGGTTTAACATCGACCAGCGATATAAAAAACCATAATAGTTAAATATAAAATGGTAAGATGTTGGTAACAGGAAAATATGAAGCTTCCCAATCAACGGGAGATGAAAATGGTGTATGTTGATGATAAGATGTTGTAAATAAGAGGTGGCATTTGCATTAGATAAAAATATTCTAGGTGATGGCATACAATTTATAGTTTACAATTTATATTTACTTCCTTTAGGAAATCTAAAATACAAGTGATTTGTATAGTATCAAAAAGTTCCTTCATGTCATGTACATTATAGTATTTATCACGCGTAGGTTGTAGATCGGAACACTCGGTCATAAAGTGCTTAACAGTGAATGGTTCATTGCAAGAAACGCACTCTGGTGGGTCTTCACCTTTTAGTATGTGGGAGTGAGTAATGTATGTATGACCGATTCTGATTCTTGCAATGACAATCTCCTTCCTCCCTACGGATAGTTCTGTAGGAAGGAGTCCATTCTCCCAGGGTTGGTTTGATGGCATGAAGTTTGTTATTGACTGCATCATTCCATGACGCCTGCCACTTCTGGCGTAGGTACTTTTTGATACAAGGTTTAAAATCAGTAAACGGTAATTTAAAATCCGACGATTCTTGGGATAGAGCCATCTCAGCAGCCCGGTCAGCTTCTTCATTACCTCTAATACCTAATTTAAGAATATTTTTAGTTATAGTGAATCATAGTGTATAAAACAGGCAACCTGAATACAAATGTTTAAAATCATGAACTTTAGCTAAACTGTATTTAATTATCCACTTTATCAGATGTTTCTGTTATGTTTGTAAATTCCGATCAGCCACGTACATTTACATTATGTTAAGATGAGACATTTTAGCAGAAGTTTACAAGGATCTTTCTCAGATAACTTATTCAATAACAAACACTATGAGTAAAATACTTGTTCGCAGTGTTGAAACACTTATAATAACTATCGACCTGCTAGTTAAGAAGTGTGTGAAATTATATTTATTACGTACGGAGAGCAGACAGGTTGAACATAGGAGGAGTTGAGGATGACCCCATTTATCGCCAATTTATCCAGATTGGGGGTGTACATTTGTGGATTCCTCCAACCGACATCATTCCACCCTGCAAAGAAAAGATTTTTTTTTATTCTTACAGAAATCATATTAACCAATACACGCACGAATTGTTTTAACGATCAATAATAATAAGAAAGTGATTTTGAGACTACATGACCAAAATGATGGAAGGGAATATAACTTAACGCTTGGACTTATATGTCCGCCATGATTTTCAACTCTTGATTCAACAAGACTCTTCCACAACTCGTATAGATTGTGCTTAGAAAGCGATCAAACAGCTATGCTGAGAACTTGCAGTGTCTGAAAGTTCAAATTTTCATTAGGAAAATTCACCTTAGTCCGCATGTCAGCTCTAATATACGTGTGACGAATTCAAAGTTCAACGTCATACATGTCAATACATAATGCTGGATAATCCGAAGTAAACACAAGAGTTGTTTGACAGGTTAATACCTAATCCCTGCTGGATAATCCAAAGTAAACAGATAGTGCTTTCACGCAGTATAATCAGGACCTAATTTGAAGCATTTGCTTCAAGATTGTACCAGCATTTCCTTTTTCGATCTGAAGATACTGCCAGTATGTCCTGTCTCAATTTCAAGATACTACCAGTACGTCCTGTTTCGATCTCAAGATACTGCCAGTACGTCCTTTTTCAATCTTAAGATACTACCAGTACGTCCTTTTTCGATCTCATGATACTACCAGTATGTCCTGTCTCGATCTCAGGATACTACCAGTATGTCCTGTCTCGATCTCAAGATACTATCAGTATGTCCTGTTTCGATCTCAAGATACTACCAGTACGTCCTTTTTCAATCTTAAGATACTACCAGTACGTCCTTTTTCGATCTCATGATACTACCAGTATGTCCTGTCACGATCTCAGGATACTACCAGTACGTCCTGTCTCGATCTCAAGATACTATCAGTATGTCCTTTTTCGATCTCAAGATACTACCAGTACGTCCTTTATAGATCTAAAGATACTACCATTACGTCCATTTCAATCTCAAGATACTACCAGTATGTCCATTTTCAATCTCAAGATACTACCAGTATGTCCTTCTCGATCTCAGGATACTACCAGTACGTCCTTTTCCAATCTCAAGATACTACCCGTATGTCCTGTCTCGATCTCAAGATACTACCAGTATGTCTTTTTTCGATCTCAAGATACTACCAGTACGTCCTTTTTCAATCTCTAAAGACTACCAGTACGTCCTGTTTCAATCTCAAGATACTACCAGTACGTTCTTTTTCAATCTCAAGATACTACCAGTACGTCCTGTCTCGATCTCAAGATACTACCAGCATGTCCTGTCCCGATCTCAAGATACTACCAGTACGTCTTTTTTTCAATCTCAAGATACTACCAGTATGTCCATTTTCAATCTCAAGATACTACCATTATGTCCTGTTTCGATCTCAAGATATTACCAGTATGTCTTTTTTCGATCTCAAGATACTACCCGTATGTCCTGTCTCGATCTCAAGATACTACCAGTATGTCCTTTTTCAATCTCAAGATACTACCAGTATGTCCTTTTTCAATCTCAAGATACTACCAGTACGTCCTGTTTCGATCTCAAGATACTACCAGTATGTCTTTTTTCGATCTCAAGATACTACCATTACGTCCTTTTTCAATCTCAAGATACTGCCAGTATGTCCTGTCTCGATCTCAAGATACTGCCAGTACGTCCTGTTTCGATCTCAAGATACTACCAGTACGTCCTTTTTCAATTTCATGATACTACCACTATGTCCTTTTTCAATCTCAAGATACTACCAGTACATCCTGTTTCGATCTCAAGATATTACCAGTACGTCCTGTCTCGATCTCAAGATACTACCAGTACGTCCTGTTTCGATCTCAAGATATTACCAGTACGTCCTGTCTCGATCTCAAGATACTACCAGTACGTCCTGTTTCGATCTCAAGATATTACCAGTACGTTCTGTTTCGATCTCAAGATACTACCAGTACGTTCTTTTCAATCTCAAGATACTACCAGCATGTCCTGTTTCGATCTCAAGATGCTGATCTGGAAATCTGAATCTTGCAAAATTGACAAAAGTGTCTATCAGGGACTACATTAACTGACAAATAGTTTGATTTTAACCGTGGCAGGAAGCTTAAAATATTTAATATGCAAAGATGTTGCCATCAAGTTACCTTATCTTTTTAAAATAATCAATTTGTTTTTGTTAAGAATGAGCACAAAATGATGCACTGCATAATTCCAAAGTAATGCAGCCGCTCTTTGGTAGAAGCGTTATTATCAACATTAGAAACTTTCATCATACAGTATTACATGTATATAATTTTGTATGACTGGTCATAAAATGAGGTTTCCCCCTAAAATTGTATGGACATCTGGTCCAGCGCTTCATTCGTATTTGTTTGAAGACCAGCGAATAACCCAAACTGTAAAACGTTGACTACGATAAAAAAAAACACAACAACTTATAGATAGATATGTTAGACTGGATTCCGTCAGTGAAATGTAGCACAGAGAACAAATTTGTGTCTGATTATGGATTGAATAGATAGCAAGTGTATGGTACAGAGCAGCGGGAAGGTGTGCTCTGATCGTGGTACTCTATAGATGATCCGAGCAGCTGTGCTCTACTCCAAATCGCACTCCTTATTGTACTCCACATCGCTCTCCTTATTGTACTCCCCATCGCACTCAAATGATACTCCAGATTGAACTCCTTGTCATGCCCCCTCATCGCACTTCTTGTTCTATTTCACGTCAAACTCCTTATTTTACTACACCTCGTACTACTTATTCTACTCCACATCATGTTCAAATATCCTACTCCAGATAATACTCAGCACTTTATTCAACATAGTACTCATTACTTTACTCAACATATTACTCCTGATTATAGAGCACATCGTATCCCGTTTTATATACCACATCATATTCCTTATTATATACCACATATTATCCCTTTTTATATACCATACCGTGCTACTTATTATATACCACATCGTACTGATAATTTTATACCACATGGACCTCTTTATTCTATAGCACATCGTACTCCTTATTCTATACCAGATTGTATTCCTTATTCTACTCCAAATGGTACTTAGGAATATCTTCCACATCTTACCTTTTATTTTATACCACATCGACCTCTTTTTTCTATAGCACATCGTACTCCTTATTCTATACCAGATCGTACTCCTTATTCTACTCCAAATGGTACTCAGGAATATACTCCACATCGTACCTTTTATTATATACCACATCGTACATCGTACTTCTTACAATAATAATAATAATAATAATAATAATAATAATAATAATAATAATAATAATGACTTTTTTATAGGCCTAATCTTTAGAAGCTCTAAGCGCTTTGCAATATCTTTAATGATATGACTACATAAATAGAAAGAACAAAAACAAACACCATGAAAACATAAAAATGCTGAAAATATTTGAGGTAGGAAACATTAGTAAGTCTTTAAATTTGTTACTGCAATCGAAAAGGGTGAGTTCTAAAAGCACTCTTGAAAAGGATGATATGTTGGTGGAATGTGAGAGTACTGTGAAGAATAACACCAAGGTTTCGTACTGACAGTGTAGATTTAATGTTGGTGTTGCTGATATTTATTGTTTGAGGTAAAGGATGTGAATGAGAAAGTCTTTGTGCTCTGATAGAATGGCCTCATCATTCATCTGCATTATTCATCTCCGCATAGTACTCCTTATTCCACTTCACAGCCTACTCCTTATTCTTCACCACATAGTACTCCTTATTCCACTTCAAAGCCTACTCCTTATTCTTCACCACATAGTACTCCTTATTCCACTTCCCAGCCTACTCCTTATTCCACTTCACAGCCTACTCCTTATTCTTCACCACATAGTACTCCTTATTCTTCACCACATCGTACTCCTTATTCTTCACCACATTGTATTCCTTATTTTACTCCACATCGTACTCCTTATTTTACTCCGCACCGTACTCCTTATTTTACTCCGCATCGTACTCATTTTACTCCGCATCGTACTCCTTATTATACTTCAAAGCCTACTGCCTATTCTTCACCACATCGTATTCCTTTATCTACTAAATTGTGTACCTTTTGTTCTACCCCATATCATACACTTTATTCTACCCCAATTCATACCCATATCGTATTCCTTATCCAACCGAAAAATCGTACTCCATATTCTAACCAACATCGTACTCCTTATTCTACCACATCATAAAAAAATGTATCTACCCCACATTGTATTTCTAATTCTACCCCACGTCGTGCTCATTATTTTTGTCCAGTATTACTGCAATAATGTATTGATCAACAAAGCAAAGAATATATCAAGCATAACTCTAAGATATGTCAGAATGAATATTAAATGACGTATATGATATTCATAATGTTTTTAAAGATGAGAATATTGATTTTATGATTCAAATTGAAAAACGCAACAAAACAATTAGACCTGGAAGGTTCTATGTTTTGCGAAATCAATTACAGATTGTTTACGGATCAAGAAGAAACAAAATAGTAAGGATATATGACTGTTGTTGACAGGACTGGCCCTAGGATGGGCAGGGCCCAAAGGCAGCAAGAAATGAGCGGGGCTACCAAGGAAAATAATTGCATGGCGTAGTCAGAGACGTATTTGGGAGGGGGAGGGGTACATTTGCCCCTGACTTTGCATGTGCTGTAAAATTGCTGTAGCCTATATACGTTGCCCCCACCCCAACTGAAAAAAATTGAAATGACGTCCCTGGGCGGAGTTGATTTCCTGAATGAGCGGGACCCATGGCGGTTGCTGTAGGGCCGGGCCTGGTTGTTGATTATGTATATTCAGAAACATTATCCATGAACTCTGACCTTGATATAAAGGACCGCAATATTAAAAGTACCCCCTCCCGAAAGAGAAAAAAAAACCAACAAAATACTAGGTTTTTCATGCAAAGACATTTATGGGATAACTTAAGCTTTTAAAACAATAGTTGATTGTTGTATGAATTGTTTGGGAAATCTGATTAAGCTGTTTATAACCAATTAGTATATATTCCCAGGACTTTCTGTTATCAAACTATTCGTCTCCGGCATATCCTTGTAATGTACAGATGAAATTATCACGCGACCAAAACATGAAGTGCTATCAAACTGTCACAAAATACCCGTAAAAAGGTTTTTGTGACTGAAATACCTGTAGAAAGGTCTTTGTGACTGAAATACCTGTAAAAAGGTCTTTGTGACTGAAATACCTGTAGAAAGGTCATTGTGACTGAAATACCTGTAAAAAGGTCTTTGTGACTGAAATACCTGTAAAAAGGTCTTTGTGACTGAAATACGTGTCAACATTGTCTAACTTTACTGTAACTATATTCTATACAGCTAGCAGTGCTTACTGTGTCTTAATAACGCACGTGTTTCTTTAATCTAGTCCGATTTTAAAAAATATTTGTTGGCATGTATATATAGTAGAATTAGAATTGTCCCTCGTGAATGTTTTGATTGTGTCAGCATTGTTTTACGTAAATCTTGTATATTGGCTATCGAAATTCAAATTTGCTTACCCAAATCATCGGCCACGATGAGAATGATATGTGGAGGACGAGCTGACGACATGCACAGATTGACAATACAGATGAATGATACAAGCAAAGCCCACTTTTCTGTCATGTCTGTTGTTTAAAACAAACAGGTATCCTATTACAATGATCTTTGTTGAATTTTTACCCTGTAACCATATCAATTTGGGTTATGTGATAAAGTTGATTATCTCCCCAAATCACGTGAGCCAATTATCGCAATTTCGCATTGACAGATAGTATAGCACAGTTTCAAAATGCACCCTATCTGTTAACAAAATTACTGTGTCAGTTAGTGACGAGAAGCAAATGCGATTAATTGTCCCATAATGCATCAGCATCATCGATTGGAACACTATACGTTTCCATCATGAATAATCAGTTAAGGTTTATCTTGCAACAATCAGTATGTATTGTGACGCAGTCGGACACTGGCAGCTACAAGAGACCTTTCGGCAACACATACTGAAATGGTGTAAATCAGCGCAGCACTAGCGATTTGAGATGAGCTTAATAATTTTCTTCTAAGAATTATTATTAGCCAGTCATGTAATTAGCTAGTTTTCGTAAGCAATACAAAGATAGAAGTGTCGCGCGCCTTTTTCTTTACCCAGCACCATAACCGATATCTTTTCTATTGAATACAAATGTGTATGTAATATGGCTTAATCTATCAAAGATATTCAAGTATGAAAGAAAGGTACAAATGAAATATATATTTACTATTTTCAAATCTGTACTTTCATTTTCCATTCACATTTTATATATATTCTGCAGTAAATAGTCATAAACATTCACGTACTAAGGCGTATCAAATTTGCAGGACGGGATGAAGTAAGTTGCGTCCCCAAACGCCAGATGAACAGGGGCGAAGTAGGAGTCTTTTCTTTTTGCAGATGAAATTTTCATAGTATTTTGCGTTCTCTTTATTGTATCAGAGGAAATTCTTCAGAAAGAAATCAAATCGCAATTATATTTACTTTAAATTCTTTAAATTTGTCTGCAAATGATAATAAATCACATCTTTATAACGTCTGGATAACAAAGATTAAAAATAATACATGGGCTCGTTATACTAAACAATTGTTTTTTTTTAAATCAACCATGTGAATTGCAAAATTGGACATAAATCTGAAATTATTAACATAATGGAAAGGATTTTAAAAAAAACGTTGTACATTGAGGGAAAATAAAAGTACATGTTGCTAATTGGTATCTAGTGAGTAGAATAGAATATATATTCTGTCGCACTACATAACATTTTAAAACTCACACTAGATACGTTTTTAAGAATCTTTCATACCCCATGCATCACAAACGTCATGGAAAACTTCACTGCATACTTAATTTAACAATCAAATATCATAGACAAGAACGTTTTATAGCAATGTATCGGCTCCAGCGAATCTAACAATGAAGCATTATAGACAAGAATGTTTTATAGCAATGTATCAGCTCCAGCGAATCTAACAATGAAGTATTATAGACAAGAATGTTTTATAGCAATGTATCAGCTCCAGCGAATCTAACAATGAAGTATTATAGACAAGAATGTTTTATAGCAATGTATCATCTCCAGCGAATCCAACAATCATGGCATTGAAGATGGGGGGTACCTATTGAACCTTTGAATTCATGCTGGAATCGTTTAATACAAACTATGACATTCTATATGAGATGACGGATTTTAATATTGATGAACCCGACACGTCTAAATTTAAAAAAATCTCACGGTTCTAGTTGCTTTTCCATAGACCCTGATGCTAATGTTTTGTGGAAAAAATATATACTTTTTATCCTACTTCGGCATTCATGCCATATACTATCATAGCGAACGATATTAGATTGTCAATTTGACAAGGACAAAACCAGATACTCCATTGCATTTAAGAGAGATAACTCTGCTGGAACTAGTCAGAGGTACGAGTTATCTAGTCACAACCGATGCATTTTCACCCACGTGTGCCACATTGTTAGACCTCTATCTGTTCTAGCCTTTCTTACAAAAACTCTTAAGAGGCCCCGAGTAGCAGAGTGGTCTAAAACGCTCTCCATTACGGATCACCTCTGTCTGCGTGGGTTCGAGTCTCCGATTCAGCCAATTTGGATATGTGACAAAGCTGGCAGTAGCTTTTCATGTGTAGGTGGTTCTATCCGGGGGTTCCCTGGGTTTTTCCTCCACCATTAATACTGGCCGCCATGTTTAGCCTATCGTGTGCTGAAAAATTGTGTTAAGCCTACAACAACAAAAACTCTAAATGGACCCATTTTCAGTTTATCTCAAGACTTTTATTGAAAAAAAGAATTTGATTGCTTTTATATAAAATTAATGGAAACGATTTGCTTACCCAGTCTCAATTACACTTTAGCGAAATCACTCACTGGTTTAGTCAATCACTGGTTAAGGAGTACTAAACACAGGAAAATATTTGTGATTATTCCAATAACTATGGAGTTTTTGCCAATCCAACAGTTGTACTACATAAACTATCAACACAAATGTTTCACAGAACCCTCATTCTGATGATTTGCAACGAAACGAAAATAGTAGATCATATGCTGTCAAGTTGGAGAGGTGCTGTTCCCAGATTTTAAAGAAAAAATTCTCTGGTACGTCTGGTGAAAACGGTCAACTCTCTCTCTCTCTATATATATATGATACATTAATAATAATGATGATAATAACAAGGACTTTGCATAGCGCCGAATCTTTAGAAGCTCTAAGTGCTTTATATCTATAATGATATGACTACAAAAAAACAAAACACACATGAAATTAAAAAACAAAAACGTGAGGAAAATATTTAAGGTAGTAAACATTATTAGGTCTTTAAGTTTGTAGGTGCCATCGAAAAAGGTGTTTTAAGAACACTTTTGAAAAGAATCGCTGTCTTTGTGTCTAATTTTAATGGGTTCTCTCTGGTATTTATATACATCGTTAAGTTCAGGCCGAGTTATGTGTGATGACGAAGCAAACTCATGTTTATTAGCTTTCTCATGCTCTTGTATTTCATGGGTGCTTTTTTTCATGCTCAATAGTAGAATTTGCAAAACTTCAAGTTTTCTGCTTTACTAGATGGTTTCACAAATCTACACAAGACAGCACAATCGTCCTTCCAGTTGTTTTCTTCTTTTTCCTGGAGAAAATTCAAATATTCTGCTTTCCTATTCAACACGATTAGAAGTTGAATATTATGAAGATGAGATACAGTGACAGCAGTAACTGTTTGCAAATTCCAATATGGCAGAAAAAGACACGCAAGCCTTGATTTTGAATTAAGCATACATATTGTAGAATTGTATTTCTATATACATGCAATATATTTCTATAAAAATGGAAGAGAGTACTTGTTCCAAACTGAAAATTACAAAAACTAATTTTTTAAAAAAATAAATAAAATGTATTTTTGCACACTAAAACATACATCCGTGCTCAGGTAAAAAATAGGGGAAAAAATGGAGTTGCCAGCTATGCAGTGTATACTTCTTTTTAGTAATGGCAGGCACATGTCATGGTGGATCAACATATATACATGAATGAAAGTGAAAGCCATCCATGTAAGGATGCTGTGAAATAATTTGGCAAAATTGTGCTCGAAATTTCCATGGTTTCATTTGTTAGCATTGACCATCATATTTAATGGTAAATCTGCACCATTTGAACAAATATCAAAGTCTATTTTTTCCATAAAATTTGGTCTGGTCTTTTCAGCAGGTTTAGTTTTGTGCAGTTTAAATCTGTACAGCGCTACAGGTTCTATGGGTTTACCAGTATATTTGGCGCACACAGAACCACCATCCCAAGTGAAGCTACTGGCAAGTTTAATCCTGTAACCATATTGGTCAAGACCTGAACTCAAAAGGACAGACCTGCCAACCCTGGCAATCTCGTCTCTGTAAGGCAGTTGATTTTTCCCCAAAAGATTAACCAGTTTTCAGTAAGTTGTAACAAAATATCAATAACTGATATTGTAAAGCTGGAAAATGTAAAGTTTGACGCATCGATGATAAATATAATATTCAACTGAAAGGTACAGAGACTTTATTTACCACTAGTACAGCTGCACAAACTCTAGTTCCAAACACTATGCAGCGCAATGGCTTGTTGCTATCTCTCAACTTGACATAATTCTTGGAAATTTTTTTCCATTTCACAAGATGTCAATCACATCTCTTGCCATGAGCCATCCTCAAATTGACATGTCAAATCCTCAAATTAACATGTCAAGTCCTCAAATTAATGTCAAGTCCAATAAACATAATTGTGTCTTTTCCAGCTTTTATTCAGATGAATATGAATACTCCTTTTCATTCCTCTGTGTTGATCATTAATGCTTTTCTAGATGCTTATTTCCCTTTTGTTTTAAACGTGCATTGCTTAAAGGACACAAAGTTTAAAAATTATACAATCACCAAGTTTCATTAGGAAGATGCTTCACATGAACAAATAGGTGCAGTTTAAAGCATCTGGGGTGCTGCTGTAAAATTAGTCTGGGTCTGGTTCCCTCATTTCATTTATTCTAAGATGAAACCCAGATCCAAATAAAACACACCTGAACTGATTATCCGGGTTTTTTGGTAACGATCATTTTCCTGTAGATTTAGCTAGTACGCCACAAGTCTGTATTTTAAGGGTAATTTTCATATATCTCATAACAAAATCATAAGAGTTGGCAGGTTAGCAAGGACTGAAATGAAAAGCAAATGAACTACAAAGGAAAACACAAAATAAGTTGTTTCTGATAACTCGATTCAAGTTTGTTTAAAGATCTTAATAGTAATAGCAGTCATATTTGTGCATAGTTATGACAAATTTTAAAGATCTTTGTGTCATGAGTGTCAAATTGTGTGCAGCATTTATTTCAATTCAGGAGGAGAGGAGATAATGTGTGTCACCTGTGTAATGGCTTGGAACCATTACAAGAAATGTTCAAGTTAATGGCAGGGCAATTTGTCAATCTGATGGCAGATTGGCATAATTTGAATACTCTTAATGCCAGGATGTTTTCTGTTGAACTTCCTGAAGTTTCTCAAGTGATTTTGGAAAAATCATTCAAATTGTATTACAATTCTTATATTTGACAACAGATTGGCACTATTTGTACAAATTTTAAAGAATTTCTTGCCAGGCTGCTTTCTTTCAAATTTGATCAAATTCTTTTAAGTGTTTGAGGTCAATTAAAAGTTGTTAATACTTTCTTTAATGCTATTCCTGATATTACATGGTGTATTGTAAAAAAAAAAATGCTAAAATATTTTTGCACCAGGATAACTTTTATTAGCTTCTTGGTTCCACTGACAACTTATGGTTTCTATTCACACAAGTGCATGATGAGAACGTACTGAGAAATATCCCTCTTTATTTAAATGCAAATCATTTGTCCGACATTTGCCCAGCTTGGATTTTACTTTTTAATTTTGTATAAATACTTTCACCACTATTAGCTGTGTATAAAGCTACAAAATCAAGTCAGTTTTTTTTCTATAAAATTGTTTTGCAGACATTTGTTTTGAAAGCTGGCAGCCAAATATTGGTTCAATAAAAATTTCAAGCCATTGTGTCTTCCCATTTATTTTTATTTCTGTACAAAACAGGAACAAGCTTCTTTACTGCACAAGAGCAGCTGCTGTGCCAGATTCACTGAAAGAGAAAGAGAAATTATTAGCAGCTCATTGGGTACGTCTTTGACAGACAATGTATCATTATATACAAAGGATGACAAGCTGATTTTGATGTGTACTAAAATACGTTCATGTGGCAAGAAGAATTTTCGTGTGCTAGCCGATTCTGATGCATGCCAAATTATGTTTATATGGTTTAAAGCTGACTTTGACAAGTGAAATAAAGATGGTTTTTCCTCCCAAACTATAGGAAATCTACAAAACCAAAATCCCTCTAAGTAAGCTTCCTCTTGTTACTCAAAGCTCAAATGAAAATTTAATAATAATAATTAAAAGTTGCATGCCAAAGCAAATACAAGAATTTTAAAGTAATATCTCACTGCTCGAATAATTTTACGAATAAAGCCATGAACATTTGTATCATGGAGAAAGGTCTTCTAGTATATACTGACATAATGGAGAAAGGTCTTCTAGTATATACGGACATAATGGAGAAAGGTCTTCTAGTATATACGGACATAATGCAGAAAGGTCTTCAATTACTGACATAATGTATCAAAGAGATTTAGCTGCATCTCAACTCTCTATGCATCCAAGATATTTGTCTTTTGCGATTGTCCAAGGTCATGTTTCTACAACTCTAAGACAAGCATAGCCCCACTTCAATTCAGGCAAGTACAGTTCTTGGAAACGTTTTCAAGCCCATTACAGAAACCATTGGGGACTTCATGCAAAATTCATAAAATAGGACAGAAATGGCAATTTAATAAGGACATATTGGTACTACATACTATCTCCAGATGGCAGGCAGCACTCGTTTTGTCTTGTAGTATCTGGCCAACCTGTGAATCCTGCTCTCCACCAGAATCAGACGGAATTTGGCATCCTTGTCCTACAAATTAGATATCAACAATGATTACTCTTGTTCTTAATGCCCTAATGTCACATTAGTAAATTGTCATCCCCCTTTTGCCGTCATAAAGTGTTCTTATTATTACCAACTGTTATCCGAAAGTTCATTTTTAAGAATGAATCACTTGAGCAGGCTGTCAAACAAATTTAATGTTAACTTAAAGATTGACGAGTTGTAAGATTTTCTTTTAATTTACAAGGTTCCTTATCAAAACATTAGGCGTTTTAAAAATTGTTTTTAGGATAACATAAATCTTAAGCCTTTTTTTTTTTTAGGCTAACTACAAACGCTGATTTAACACAAATTAATATGCATCAATAAATTTAACAAATTGAAAAGCAAAACCATTTTCTATACAATGACCTGCTGCTCCTCACACCTGATAGTTGCAAATTGATACAAGTAAATGAACACAGGTTAATGACAATGCAAATATATGCAGGAAATTTATGCAGGTAAATGACAATGTAATTTAATGCAGGTAAATGACAATGCAAATATATGCAAGTAATTTATGCAGGTAAATGACAATGTAATTTAATGCAGGTAATTGACAATGCAAATATATTCAAGTACAGTAGTCCCCTTCTTGAACGGCCCCCCTGACCAGTGGCCACCCGCTTCTTACGGCCAGAATCCCTTGGCACCAACGAGTTTGTATTCAAAAGTACCCCTCAAGAGCAGCCACCCCTCTAACGTGACCAGCATTTTAGTACAAAAAATGTAAAATGTCCCCCTCATGAACTGACACTTTTGTTTCTTCAAATGTTCCAGAACCAATAATTAATTTAAATCTTGACGTAAGGTAAGCAATTTTGATTATCGTAGACACACGTCTCCGAGTGTCAAGTCTCCGTTAAAAGTGTCGAATAAAGATTTATAGTATATCATTATCTATAAAAGTCGATGTTTACAGGAAATGGGTTCAATAATGTTATGATAAGAGTTTTGGGTTTAACACCTATGTCGAGTTCTTCTCTTTGATGATTATAACCAGACGTAATTGTTATAATCATAACAGGGTCAGCATAGGCTACAAATAGATTTTGAAAATTGGCACACACAGAGAACCTTAAAAAAACAACAGGGTACCAGACAAAGACCAGAAAAATCACGTGACAACACATTATGGCTTCCTTTACGAAAACTGTATTTCGTACACGCGACACAAGTTTTGTCTGCATCATTAAATCGCATACAGTCAGCAATAACCGAATAAATCATCACCAAACATT
Organism: Unio delphinus; assembly: GCA_029339505.1. Lineage (NCBI taxonomy): Eukaryota > Metazoa > Mollusca > Bivalvia > Unionida > Unionidae > Unio > Unio delphinus. The sequence continues at coordinate 2,096,693 of JAQISU010000115.1, read as the reverse complement.
AAAAGACTCAAAAAAAACAAAAAAACAAGTTCATATTGAAATACTCTGAAAAAACAAAGTCATAACCAATAAGAAGGTTATTCAGCAGCAGTGGGAAAATGGAGCAAATGGAAAGATAATTATGTATGCACCAAGATGTAAATGACGTTTTTGAATCCATTTGCAATGTGCATGACAACAATACCTGCTCGCATATCACACTTACGCCAAGAAAGAAAAAATAGCAACGTATATTCAGTTGAAATACATCTGTTATTATAACAAAAAGAACCTTTTAATGATTAATGTTTCATTCAGACGAAGATATTTAATGTTTTGAAGTATGTAGCTTTCTTACTACGTACATTACATGTACTTCTCATAATAAATTTACCCCCCCCCCCCTCTGGAACGGCCACCTGTCTTATAAGGCCACTTTCCCGGTGCAGCAGGGGTGGCCGTATAAGAGGGGGACTACTGTAATTTAATGCAGGTAAATGACAATGCAAATATATGCAAGTTATTTTTAATGCAGGTAAATAATGCAAATATATATTCAAGTAATTTATTGCAGGTAAATGACAATGCAAATATATACAAGAAATTTAATGCAGGTAAATGACAATGCAGATATATGCAAGTAATTTAATGCAGGTAAATGACCATGCAAATATATGAGAGTAATTTAATGCAGGTAAATGACAATGACAACTAATTAAGACCCAATCTCATAGTGAAAACCCCATGGTGTCATGCCCATCCATTTAGGACAAATTAGACACCAATCTCGTAGTGATAATGCTATGATGTCATGCCCATCCATTTAGGACAAATTAAGACACAGAAATCTCTTAGTGAGAACATGCTGATATGACCATACATTTGGGCGTAATGATAACAGGATATTAAATATGGCTGCTGTGGTGGCCATAATGAATGCCTGAGCAACACTATGTTGATGACCATGGGATGATTGTGTCAGGTATTATGGCAATCCTCCAAGTACTTCAGAAGTAGCCATAACAGAATTTTGCTCAAAGATAGACAACAGACCAATCCATGAACTCTCCAGGCCTGTGACTAGTAGAGCAATTAAACCAACTGTTCCAAAATTCAATAAGATTCTTGGTAAGCCATCAGATTAACGGTCATTTGGTCAAGTCTGTGCAGACCCTGGTTATTTGGGCATTTTACAAACCACCCTTGTAGGCAGATATACAGCATATATCAGTCTACCCACCATTTGGTTCCAAGTGCAGTTTTCCAGTGTCGGATAAAATATACCAAAAAGTGAATACAAAATGTCATTTAATAACTGAATAATCAGACTCAAAAGTTCAAGTGATACATGTGAAGTACATATACTTAGATGTACTGTTTACTGATAAAGTGCTTTATTAAAAGCTGCCAATCCTTCTGGCTCACAATTAGTGAAAAGTTAATTTTGAGAAGAATTTGTGAAACGATCTTGAAGTCCAGGAATAACTGTCGGAACAAATGTTTAGCATGGTCTCCAGCTGATAAAGGTAGATTGTGTTCAACAAGAAAAATCACAAATAATGCTTCAGTGTTGGTAGCTTGCAGGTCTTCCATTGATGGCTTAAAATATTCCAGAGCAATACATTTCTTTTTCCTTGTTCGTGAAGACATTCTCAAATCAGAGGTAAAGGTACATGCACAGAGCAAATTCTAGCCATGCCCCAGTTTCTCTCAAAAGCATTTGTAAAACTTCTCTTATACATATAGATTAAAATACATTAAAATGCTTGCTACCTGGCCAACTGTACCAAATTGGCCATAGTTCCACTAACATCACGACCAGTAGTACTGGATCGTTTCAGTAACTGTCGCTATCATGACTAGCACTTAGCAGGAAATTAGTTATTTTATTACAGATTTTTAAAAACTGAGAATCTGTGAATTTGTGATTTTTTTTGGGCATGCGACGTAAATCTGGCAGCTATGGTTATTGTACATTGTAGTAATGTTCAGAACACTTAAATGCCCTTGTTCTATGCATTTGATCCATGAGCTTTCATTTAAGAAAAAAATTATACACCTATAATCAATCACCAACACTATCATCCATACCTTCCTGTTCCTCTCCAAGTGTTTGCGGATGTTGACAGCCTTTTTAATCAGGTGGTAAAGATCCTCAGGAATGTCAGGTGCCAGCGCCTTGGCCTTCAGGATACGAAGGATTTTGTTACCTGTGACAAACCTCACCTGAGCAACACCATGAGAGTCCCTCAAAATTACACCTGAAAAAATTTAAATACAAGATTAAAAATGATGGCAAAAGTCACATTCCCTGCTTTGTTTCAACACCTTTTCAATTTTTACAAATGCATTGATTTTACCAGAAATTATACAGAGAGGGAAAGCTCTCTTCTTAGCCTCTACAAAAAAGGGATAGAGTTGGAAATACTACAGCAGTGTTGCATCTAGGATTTGATAAATGTGGGTAATTGCCCCCAAGAAATCAGAAAAAAAAAGGGAGCAACATAGCCACAAGGGGGGGGGGGGCCTTCCAGTATGGTGTAACAAAAACCTCAATGTATTCAAAAAGAGCAAGACCAAGTATAAATGCTTTAAATGTATATCATGTCTTCTGTATTTTTTAGTATAACACTTAAAACTGATATTAAAGTCTCGTTTTCTAACAACAATATTCTAACTACACTCTAGACATTAAAAAAAAAATCCAACCATAGACTGCAATTAGAGGCCATTAAAGAATCCAACCATAGACTTCAATTAGAGGCCATTAAAGAATCCAACCATGGACTGCAATTAGAGGCCATTAAAGAATCCAACCATAGACTTCAATTAGAGGCCATTAAAGAATCCAACCATAGACTGCAATTAGAGGCCGTTAAAGAATCCAACCATAGACTGCAATTAGAGGCCATTAAAGAATCCAACCATAGACTTCAATTAGAGGCCATTAAAGAATCCAACCATAGACTTCAATTAGAGGCCGTTAAAGAATCCAACCATAGACTTCAATTAGAGGCCGTTAAAGAATCCAACCATAGACTTCAATTAGAGGCCGTTAAAGAATCCAACCATAGACTTCAATTAGAGGCCGTTAAAGAATCCAACCATAGACTTCAATTAGAGGCCGTTAAAGAATCCAACCATAGACTGCAATTAGAGGCCGTTAAAGAATCCAACCATAGACTGCAATTAGAGGCCGTTAAAGAATCCAACCATAGACTTCAATTAGAGGCCGTTAAAGAATCCAACCATAGACTTCAATCAGAGGCCGTTAAAGAATCCAACCATAGACTGCAATTAGAGGCCGTTAAAGAATCCAACCATAGACTTCAATTAGAGGCCGTTAAAGAATCCAACCATAGACTGCAATTAGAGGCTGTTAAAGAATCCAACCATAGACTGCAATTAGAGGCCATTAAAGAATCCAACCATAGACTGCAATTAGAGGCTGTTAAAGAATCCAACCATAGACTGCAATTAGAGGCCGTTAAAGAATCCAACCATAGACTAACCAGTGGATATTAAAAAATCAAACCAATGACTGTAACCAGTGGACATTAAAAAATCAAACCATAGACTTCAATTAGAGGCCATTAAAGAATCCAACCATAGACTTCAATTAGAGGCCATTAAAGAATCCAACCATAGACTTCAATTAGAGGCCGTTAAAGAATCCAACCATAGACTGCAATTAGAGGCCATTAAAGAATCCAACCATAGACTGCAATTAGAGGCCGTTAAAGAATCCAACCATAGACTGCAATTAGAGGCCGTTAAAGAATCCAACCATAGACTGTAACCAGTGGATATTAAAAAATCAAACCAATGACTAACCAGTGGACATTAAAAAATCAAACCATAGACTGTAATTAGAGGCCGTTAAAGAATCCAACCATAGACTTCAATTAGAGGCCGATAAAGAATCCAACCATAGACTGCAATTAGAGGCTGTTAAAGAATCCAACCATAGACTGCAATTAGAGGCCATTAAAGAATCCAACCATAGACTTCAATTAGAGGCCGTTAAAGAATCCAACCATAGACTAACCAGTGGATATTAAAAAATCAAACCAATGACTGTAACCAGTGGACATTAAAAAATCAAACCATAGACTGCAATTAGAGGCCATTAAAGAATCCAACCATAGACTGCAATTAGAGGCCATTAAAGAATCCAACCATAGACTTCAATTAGAGGCCGTTAAAGAATCCAACCATAGACTGCAATTAGAGGCCATTAAAGAATCCAACCATAGACTGCAATTAGAGGCCGTTAAAGAATCCAACCATAGACTGCAATTAGAGGCCGTTAAAGAATCCAACCATAGACTGTAACCAGTGGATATTAAAAAATCAAACCAATGACTGTAACCAGTGGACATTAAAAAATCAAACCATAGACTGTAATTAGAGGCCGTTAAAGAATCCAACCATAGACTGTAACCAGTGGATATTAAAAAATCAAACCAATGACTGTAACTAGTGGACATTAAAAAATCAAACATTAGACTGTAACTTGTGGACATTAAAAAAATCGAACCATTGACTACAAATAGTGGCCAATCTTATAAATCAGCATCATGTACTTCCTGAGTGTCAAATGCTCAATTCTGATTGGTTACAAATTCATACTAAGAAATATCAGAAAAGCACAAATTTTACTTTCATGGATGACAATAATTTTTAAGTCAAAGTCCAAAGCTCAAAATAAATTAAGGAAAGTAAATATACAGTTTCTATAAAAGTTAACTATCAACTGGAACATAGATGCATCTCAGAACCGCATCCATATTGACTGTAATTGTGATTTTTCGATGATAAATCAAAGTATAAAAGTATTTTTTAATCATTATTATTTTATTCAACTATTGGAGAAATATAAAACAAATATATTTTTTAATAGAAAAAGTAAAATGACCAAAATCAGAAGAGAAGAACTTAACTGAAATTCCTCTACACAAGCCCTTGACAAAAATGTTGCTTCTTCTTACTCTCGTTTAGCTAACACCAACACACAGAAAGTCAACAAAATCCAACAATAAACCATATTTTACAGAAACAATGTTCTCTTTTGAAAAGTAATAGGTAACTAACATAGCATGAATAATTGATTCAGATTTCTTGCTGATAGCTGCTATGCATGTAGATTAATACAGGGTTGTATAAACCTTATTGGTAACACCTGATCTGGCACTATTCTATATTTTCAGCTGAAAGTAATATTTTCATTTCAACTACTCTAAAGCTTTATTAGCATTATTTTGATGCAATTGTCAGAAATTAATCCATTTCTATCAGCAGTGTAAAAGTTATAATGTACAACCCCCCCCCCCCCCCTCACAATCTGCAATCTGGAGGGACATGTGCAAGGCCAGCGATAACAATTTTGGAAATAGATCCTTATGTTAGCTGGTCATGTTCCATTTCCTGAGAACCTTCAATTACTCAGTAGTCCCAAAATGTACTTATTTGTAGAAGTTATCAATAATCACATTCATTGAAATAAATTTGGATTTAATTTACTTGCAGTTTTGGCAGTCTGTATCATGTGCTCATTACTTGCTGATGGCATGTTCTTCTCACTTAGCTTCTGGCAATGAATTATGATAAATATTTATAAATTTTGCAATGATTTGGTGATTTCTCCATTGAAAAAGTGGAAAGAAGTCAGTGGGAGCCTCGTAATTCTGACAGTTAATACTCAGTATCGTAATTCTGACAGTTGATACTCAGATCATCTAAATGGAGGAATAAGATTTACCCAAATATAGACAATACTTTGATTAATAAAGACTTTTTTGTGGTCAGCTGATCATGGGCACAATTAATGGCAATTATATGTTCATTTGCATAAATATGTAGAAACTACTTCCCTCCTACGCCTTAAAGGAAAAAAAGAAATTGAAATTGAAAATTATGTGGAAAAATTAACGTTTCTAGAATATGGGTGGAGAACTTGTGGGTTTTGATGTAATTTATTTTTTCTTGTATAGGATGGACTGAACCCCCGACTGCATTATCGTAAGTTTAAAAATTTACATTTTATTGTTTGATGGTAAAAAAAATATTTTATTAGCATCTCAAACTATAAAACACTCGAGTAACTCTAGACTTTCTCATGGGGCTGGAGGGATGGGGATATAGACATCATAATAAGAAATGGTTTCAGATATATAACGTCAGATATATTAAGCACGCATTTACATTGACAGACATCAGTGATCAAAATTTTGTCTAACAAACACAGTAGTACCTTAAAATTATTATGTAATACAGCAGACTTCTAAACAGCAATTTTGTTTTAAATTTTTAATTAATTGACTTTCAAGGCAGCATAAACATAAGCCAGATAAAATAAAGCAGGATAAAATTATTTACTAAATATGTTAGCATCTTTTGCAGCGAATTTCCATTTTCATGCACAAGTTAGCTTTGAAACTGATGATTTTTATTAATTACTAAAAAAAAAACCACTTAGGTTATTACTATACAAACTTAAACTACAAATATAAATATTGTCTACTGCAATTTAATTTATATAACTTTGCAATTTTACAATTTAATACAAATTATTTTTACTAAACATGTCACTCAATCTGAAACACATCTCTGCCAAATACTGCAAGTTTGTCGTAGGTTAACAGGTTGTCATGTCACATGATTGGTAGGTGGTGCAATCATTTGGCATAAGGTCAATTAAAAAGAAGATAATATAAATGACAAACGCAATTATTTTTTTTATGTTCATTTTTAAATGTTTGATTAGGATTTTTAACATAGCTTTAACAATGTTTCAGTCATATCGCTACGATGTCTGCAGTGAGGCAGTTTTATAGTGATGCCTACCACTTGGGCATAATGCCGCAGACATGTAGCATGATGTCCCACCCAGTCACATTATCCTGACACTAAGCACTCTTAAGTAATGTACAGAAACATTTTTCTCTCTTGCACATAGCTGCTTAACATGGTTTTTTTAAGTTCTGCCATGCACACATGACCTGACAAGTTACATAAACATTTGATTCAGTTTGCATTCATATTTCTAGACCTATGTGGTCTCACCTATCTGAGAAGGTGTCAATCCCTTCTTGGCCAGTTTGACAATCTGTTCCTGCACATCCTCTGAAGTTAGCTTCAACCACTGGAAGAAAAGAAGCAAGGTTTATTATTTTGGTACAATCTGGCAAGGGTTTGATCCAATTTTCTGAATTGTTCATGCATATCTAAATTTTGGAATAAATATATAAATTAGCTTCATTCTAACCAAAACTGGTGTGTACATTAAATGCTTTTCTCTTTCATTCAATTAAAACATGCATCATGGGGTTTCAAATTACTGAAAAAAAAGACAACTATTAACAGAGCATCATAAACAAAATCTACCTCATCGTAAATGCAAGCCATCAACAAAGTTTACTAATTTTCCTTTAGCATCTGATTACTCGTCTTGAATGCTATCTACAAAGTTTGCTCAAAGTAGTTACAAATTAACAGTTGATGTCACATGGACCTTTTGACAGCATAGACCGGTATACTCCCCATCTCAATAGCAACCCACTAGCAATGTCTGATTATTGTATCCATAGCAACCCACTAGCAATGTCTGATTACTGTATCCATAGCAACCCACTAGCAATGTCTGATTATTGTATCCAATATTGCAAGCAATATAATTAGGGTGGCAACATTTTTCCTTCTTTCAGAACATGACCTTGAAATTTTAACTCTAAAACATGTCATCCGTGTCTCACATCAACGCCTTTAGTCAATGTAGCTGACAAAAAAACTCTGGATAGCATGCTGAAACAAGTTTAACATTTGTCCTTTTGATGCTATCAACTGGTGTCTTTCTTTTCTTGAAATTAAACCACCAAGAAAGTTTGATTGAAAAGATAAACTTTATTGTATGGAAAATTTTTCTCTCTTTCCGTTCTGCAACCTGGACTTCTAAAGATCTGGGAAATTTTCTTATTTGCAAGCTTCTTAAAATTTTGGGAATGGTACATGGTAGAGAATTCTAATTAGTTGTTTGGAAATGAAATAGAGATGAGAGAAGGACAGAGAACATAATAAAATTTGCCTTAATGCAGGCCTGTATAAAAAGAGAACTGCAATCGTGTTTGCACTGCAAATGCTGTTAACAGAAGAATCAAAACCAACCATCTCCACACTCAGACAAGGACCCAAAATCCAATACATATCAAGCTTTTTCCTGCTAGGACTACAAAGGGTTTTGCACAGAAAATATCTGAAACTTAAATTATAATAAAAATTTTGATATGGCTGAGCTTCTAAACCCTCCCAGGGTCAAACCCATCTCATTGACGGTCACCACTGAAACAACAACTACAAAACTTGGCAATTTTCACACCATGTTTTACAAGATTTGAGAATGGACAGACAGGATATCTGAAAATCTGTAGTGTGGTTAAATAGTAATCTAAAAACTCATTTTATTTAAATTATTTGCAGATCTACTTACCGTGGGAACTGATCTTCTATATGGTAGAGCTGATTGGGATATACCCTTTCTGAAACGAGAAAATAACAAAAAAATTGCAAACGGCTTATTTTATAAATACGGTACCATGAGGTACAAATGCAAAGAGTATTATGCTGGCTGTAGAATCTAACTTAAAGCAATTAGACTTAAATTTGTGTTAATGTGCCAATGGCACAAGGTATTCCAAAAAATTTGGCATCTGGTTCCCATCAGCCAACCTGAAAAAACATGACAACACTATTTTGGAAGCAAGACGTAAATGCAAAAGATGTATCAGTGCAAAAGTCTTGCATTGTAAGGCTACCTGAAAGCAAGAAAAGACTACAATTATTACTGCAAATAATACTGCCTTTATTTTTTTTTGGGGGGGGGGGCAGTGGTTGTTGGATTTTGTGGGTTTTAATGCTATTTCAGAGAAAGATCTACTTGACAGCCAGGACCACCAATCCACAGGAACTAATTGGCAATCTTTCTCTCTTACCCATGTTGCCGTTATACACTTATTAGTGTATTATAGGCATGTTCCACAATGTAAGACATCTACACTGATATTACCCGATATTACTGTTCTTAGAGATGACATCATACGTCCAAAACAAACAGCATTACGTAGAGTTTTCTACAGACAAATGAAGGGAATCTGAGAATAGATTTTCAGAAAATCTCAATCATCTGGCAACCTTATCAACATGTTTCCACAAATAAAGTCTAATTGCTTTAGTTTATACTGTTTACTCTTTTTCCTCATTGAATATAACTGATAAGCAAGCAAGTCTGTTTTCAAGTCTCATTGATATTTCAGTTGTTTGAAATTTAATGGCAACCAAGAGGCCCAGAGTGGCCTAAAGAGCTGTCCATTACGGATCACTGCCATCTCACCTCTGTCTGCGTGGTTTCGAGTCTTAAGATTTGGCTAATGTAGTTATGTGAGAAAGTTTGCCAGTAGCTTATCGTGGGTCGGTGGTTCTCTCCAGGTTCTTCCTCTACCATTAATACTGGCCGCCATGTATAGCCTACTTTGATCTTAAACATGGCGTTAAACCATAAAAAATAAAATAAATAAATGATGGCAACCAAGGAATGGTCAAGTTGGGGGTTGTTTCTTAACACAAAAACATATCAATATTGTTCAACCTGATTAGTTTTATTCTTTTTATCTTAATTCCCCTTTAACCAACTTCAGCATTCCTCAGCTACTATTGCATTTTAGCCAACTAAAATGTTAATGAAACATGAAAACATGCCCATTTGTCAGAATTTAATTCCATCATGGAAATGACATAACCTTGTCCACGTCATAGCAATATCACACCATTCAATTTGTTTGTACCCCTGGCTAATCTTAACAACAGACTGCATCGGGTATATATAAAATGAACAAAACTTCATCATTTCATTCACTGATTTATAACCCAAACCCTGTCAACTTGATGGCATATTGAATCAAACGGATCTTCTAGCAACATGGTAGCCAAATTTGCAATGGGCCAGTCAACAGATTGACATAGTTCACCATCTTTGAACATATCAATCATTCCATAAATTTTGCATTTACATCTCTTTGAACACATGTATTCAAGAGTTTCTCCAATTTGTTGTAGAAATATTAAAAACATGCAATGCAAATATTGGATTCAGACCGATTTTAGACTATACTAGAAACCATAATTGAACAGTGAGCAGTCTGTTTGCTTATTTACATTAGGAACTTCTGTTTGCATTGAAACACCTGCAATCCAACAATGATGGGGACTACAAAATTACAACTTTAATTTTTATAAAAGTGCCATAATGGGCTGCCACGATATTCCTGGAAATTTTACCTTGTGGACAGAATACTAAAATGAGCATACATCTGTCATTGGAGCAAGCTTTATCTCGCCTAATATCAACATGTTCCTGGCATATACAGTAAAACCTGTCTTGAGACCACTGCTATGAGAGCCCACCTGTATTGAGGCCAGAACTTCCATGCACAGACTTATTGATTATATAGTGTAATGACCTGTTATGCGAGACCATTATTTTTTTGCAGAAGGGGTGGTCTTTAGGGCATAACCGATTAGCATTTTTCTACTGATTTCCGATTCCGGATTTTGGGGATGAAATTGTTTCAATTCCGGATACAATTAAATTAATCGGAAATGCCAAATCCGTATTTTCGTTTCTAAAAAATTTCATCTTCCGTTTCCGGGTTTCTGGTATCTGGTTCTACCGTTTCTAGCATGTTACTTAGTACTTTACCATATCCGGCTTCATTTCCGGTTTTCACCCGCCAGTTCAAATAGATTGTCTCACAGCGTCGTTGTGTTGACCATATTGGACTTTTCTGACTTCTTATTTAACTTTATTAACGCACTATCGAATGAAATGCAGTGTTAAACACAGTGCTATAGAAATTCAAATTTATTATTTTTATTATCCTAATCAGTCGTTCCTGCCTCGTCCGACTCTGATTAATCGGAAGTTCATACTATCCTGTGGAATCCGATTTCCAGATCAAAAGTCGGTTATGCCCTAGTGGTCTTTCAATACAAGTTCAACTGTAATGAAATAAATTTAGTCATCTTTATCACAAATCATTTCAGAAACAGTTGTCAATCTCGTTTACCTTTCTTATCCGATACTTTGGTGTGGATAATCCGCCAAATCAGTTCAAATAATGATTATTTCTGTTCTCAGCCTCGTTCATTTGTGTGCCATATAATGACGGGTCTATCTAAACACTCCAGGACTCTTCTTGGTACGTTTTTGCGAGATTTGGTGCTAATATATGCAATACTGCGGTGGTCTTGGGGTGTTTAGAGACACCGTAAAATGACAGGCCTTATTTGGAAACAATTAAATATATGGCACAGTTTGAGTTGGAAATTCTGCAAATGGTTGGAACTACCGAGGAGTGTGGATTGGTGCCTTCCTTTGTGTTATATTGTTACAGGTTAGACCCTGATTCATGGACGTATACTCCTATATTGCTTTGTAACGAGCCCCTGTGCAAATATGCTGCCAAGTGTGTGATATTCCTGAAATTTTGACTACTCATTCAGAGTTAATCGACATCGGAACACACTCTACAAGGTCGTTATTTGGATAGTAAGACATAGCACTAAAACAAAAACATGACTTACTATATAACAAGGCCCCCACCCACCCCCTTAAAGCCGAGGCAGGTTAACTTGCGCTTGCTGAGACAAGATCGAGATGTGTGATCTGTAAAGGCGACCGCCTTACACCACTCTGCGACCCTGGTGTTGGGAATTTAACAAGTTTAAATATTTAAAAAGTGTATGTTCCAAATTAACATCTAGTCTAGTTTTGGCGTTTTAGATACCACGTGGTTGGTATCTCAGATTTGAGTACATTAATTTCCATAATCCAAACGCAGATACCTAATATGCCTTGTTATCGTGACTCATAGTATTATAAAGTTCTCGTACGTAGTGGTTTTTAGGATTTATTTTTTAAAACAACATTACAAATTTGAATTAAATCTCTCACCCTGGACAGTGCATACGACCCATGTCGGCAGGTTTTGTGAAAAAGAACCCGGATAGAGAATACGGCAGCCAGACTGGTTTTCAGTTGTCACTACAATATTTGCGTATAAAACATACCGTTAATAAACCCCAGGACTAAACTAACCAACATACCAAACTATGAATCAGACACATCAATGGGTGGATTTCAGCATTTCAAATCCGGTCATTGTCTTTAAACTACCAAGCTACTGGAATATGACACAATAGTTTGTAGATGGTTTTCACTTGGAATAAGATCAAACGATATTGATTTTGGGGTCAAAAGGCTCATAAACAGAACTATGTGGCTTTTTAAATTTTTTTTTAAAAAAAATTTCAGTTGCTAACCATGAACTTTTACCAAAATATGTGGCTTACACTAAAAAGAAAAAGAAGAATATTGATTTCGGGTCAAAAGTGTATAGCGTATCTGCCCAAACTTTGTGAGCGGTTTGCACATAGATAATGAAGAGGACAATCAATTCATAGTCAAAAGATCAAAGTCAACTTGATTGTGACCCGATGAATAATTATTTTTTATGTATCCTAACTTTTGTAGCAAAGCAAGTTCCTTGATCTACCGTTATGCATAATTGCAGTCGGTTTTTTAATGTCAAATGTCAAGGTAGAAGTAAGTCTAGTATTAAATTTATGGTCTGTACACGATACGTTTTGTTCAAGATTGCATGTTTTTTACCATTAGTCAGCAACCAACCATACACTCATAGTGCTACATAGAGGAATACCGAACACAGGGCCGCTGTAATTAGTAAAGTGCACGATATTATCAGTGACATGTGCGAATTACATCATTATTTTGCAATCAATTAATAAAATTCAATTTCTCAAATGATTATATCGTTTCTTTTACGTAAATATTATTCTTCAAGGGTGTAAAAAAAAAACTATCTACCGCACGGTGATAATTTATATATAAATTATGGATTTAAGTACAGTATTCTGATTGCTTGAGCAGCACAGAGCTCCAAGTTCTCACAAAATATTAATCTGTGAGAATTTAAAAGAATACAGATGAAACTGTCTCCCTCCATCCCCCCTTTCAGGTCGTTCATGGGTAACTGGGTGCAAAACTGATGAGTGCGATCACTGCCTTGATTGACGTTTCACGACACGATAAACATATTTCATCAGATTAACAGTAAAGTATCAACGTTGGTCATTTTCCTTATAAATTTGGACAGGCCGTATAAAGGTGTAATCAAAGTTAGCCGTGTTGAAAATAATATGCAAGAAAATAGTACGTTTTTTTCAAACCGTTCGAAAATATGTAATCTAACGTTCTCAAAAAGACGTATCGTTAAATATTATATATTTAAGGGTATAACAGGATGACTATAAAATAGTACACTAGGAAGGAATGCATTGTGTATCTGATGTACGTACACACACGACGCGAGCTTGACGTGAAGAAGAAAAAAATAATCTAAATAAAAAAATCATAGAGTGAGAAAATACCTTAGATAATCCGCATGACCCATTCAGACATAGGACCCATCTCTATCATACTATATAAAAAGAGAAGGTTCGTAACTTCCAAATACTTGGTTCCACCCATGACCCTCGATTTCATTACGCTATTTCCGTATTTAAAAGCACATGACAATTCTCTATGACTTGTTTTACTTCTGAGATACTTTTTCTATTCATCAAGCCATCATTGGCTTTTCTACATTGTACCAAACTGACGTTACGGCTTCCGAAACGTGCGATTTTCGGGATTTTTTTCATCTTGGGACAAGTGCGAGCTCATGTGACAACCGGTGATTGTGGTAACTGTTGCTGTTGTTGCTACTATGGACAAAGTTTTGGAAACATGATAACCTATACAGTGCTGCTGAGTAAAATTAGCAACCATTATTTGTCGTCTTTTTTACAATGAGATAGTAAATCAGGACCATGTGACACGAAAAAAGACTTTCCGAATTTTACGACAAGTTCTCCACACCACATTAACTGTTGTTGTTTTTTCTTCAGGGGCTCTTGAAGAGATGAAGTCAAAGACATTGACATGTTCGTGCAGTTGACAACATTTGATAGTCGAATACTTTGCGATGCTGCTCTTCGAAAATCGAAGCTTCCTGGATACATGTTGTAAAGTACTTTGACGTCTTGGACTGTATGTGTTCTTATCGAAAACGATTTTTATATTGTATATGTAGTCGTCGTTCCTGGTCACTGGTTGTAACCCGAGCAATTTAAAGGAATTATTTTAATACTTCTTCGTATATATCCTCCAAATATTTGGATAGGCGGTTGACGTCCATTTACTTTACTTGCGACACGAAACAATTATCTCGTCCAGTTAGATAAATATCCGAAATATCAAACATGTTTTTTTTTTATTTGGTTTCTCCTATGTGAACCCTATCAGTAAATTGCATTTGGACAGTGTGAATCTTTGCACAAAAAGAGATCTCGGACACAATATTCTTTTTTCATTGGAAAAGTCATTGACAACTACGTTTTCAAAAGCTATTCTCGACTGAGTTGTAGTTGATATATCCCTTGTACTGAGGAATAGTCCAACAAATTGGCATAGGCTTAATGAGTATATCGTTCTATGACACTACCCCTTTAGTCCATTGTTTCCCAAATAATAATAATAATAATAATAATAATAATAATAATAATAATAATAATAATAATAATAATAATAATAATGAGGACTTTGTGTAGCGCCTAATCATTAAAATCTATAAACTCTTTACAACATTAGAAAACATCTATAACATTAAAACATATATAATAATATGATAACATATATAATAATATGATCACGAAGAAACAATCAGCATAGAAAACAGAAAATCATAGTGAAAATATTTAAAGCATTATTTGTTCATGCAGTCAAAAATGTGTGTTTTAAGAGCACTCTTGAAAGGGATTACTGTGTCTTTTTGTCTATGTTCAGTGGGCAATTCATTTCACGTTGCTGGGACCTGGTATGCAAAACAACGTTGTCCATATGACTTTTTTTTCATATTTGGGAATAATGAGCATACAATTGTCAGAAGAGGAGAGTAAGTATCTTGCTGGTGTGTATACACGGATGAGGTCGGATGGGTATGTTGGATTGGAGTCCGTTAGTGAAACATAGTAAAGATAACACATTTTGTTTTCGGTTCAGGATGGAATGGATAGCCGGTGTAGGTACAGATCAACGGGAAGGTGTACTCTGATCGTGGTACTCTAAAGATGACCAAAGCGGCTGTGTTTTGAACTTTTTGAAATTTCTGGAGTAGATATTGAGACAAACCAGACAGAATTGAATTACAATAGTCCAGTCTTGAAAGTACTAATAAACACACATGTGTTTTAGTGGCATCAACTGAAAGATATTTGCGAATGGAGCTGATGCGTCGCAGCTCTAGATATGCAGCTTTGCATATGTTCATGACCTGCTGGTGTGAGAGTACTGTCCAGAGAAACACCTAGATTTCGTACTGACTGTGAACCTAATGTTGGTGTTGCTGATATTTATTGCTCCAGGTAAAGGATGTGAATGAGAAAGTTTTTGTGTTGTAATCAGAATGACCTCAGCTTTTATCATCATTCATCTGCAGCTTGTTACATGTCACATCAGAAATGCATCTCTACTCCTTGGATGGTAGCATCAGCTTCACTTGGATGGATTGATATTTGTATATTTGGGTGTCATCAGCATACAGTTGGTGAGACCCTGCATGACGATATATGACACTTGAGAAAGGCCTATACATTGCTTTTGACATAAGTTAGATTTGTGTCACCATTTATGTACGTATATGTGAGATTGTGTCGAATCTTATTTTTATGTTTGATGATTTTTTTAATTCAATTTTACTTGCTTTAAAAATTCTTTTATCTATATTTATTTTTGAAATGGTCTAAATAAAATATAAAATGGCTAAAACGAGTCATTATTTTAAATAAAAATATATAATGGTTTAAATTATGAATACAATTTAATTTTGTTGCGACCTTAGCTATTATTTTTTTCGATATTGTGTTGTGGAAAATTGGGTGGATGGTTTATAAATTAGACCAAACATTAATAATTGGTATTTCGCTTAATATATTTTGGCACTCTATGTTAGGCAAACGCTTTTTTTTCCATAATAACAAAATAATGTTTTCTTGAATTGTGTTTGTAATACTGTGATTTACTTTAATATCATCGAAGACAACTAATTTGCCAATGTTCATCGAGCATAGAAAAGAAAGGTTATTTTGAACATTTTAAAATCATACACGTACACACACACACACACACACACACACACACACACACACACACACACATATATGCATGCATTTAATCATATTCATGTCTCAACAGCAAATTATCATTTTCAATGCCTGACCCAAGAATTTCAGGATTTTCATGCCAGTAGATCAAGGTATTTTCTTGCAAAATACGTTTGGACAATTAACATAGTTTGCGTTTTTATCATATTATAATTTCACTAACTTGTTATTGAAAATAGCTCAACGATTAGTGTCTAAATTAAAATAGGGTTGTCGGGAATTAAATGCGTCTTGATTTATAATTGATTCAATCCCGTATAAACTTTAGATTTTTCACTGATCTACATATTACAGTATTTGATGGAGTTGGGCTTTAATAGAACCGGAAGTTGACTATACATAAGCAGTAGCAGACGCACGTGGGTACTCCAATCTCAAAGACAATGCTTCGCAACATATTTAAACAGGTTTATCAGCGATAATTAGTTGAAAATAGAATATACAGATCTAAATAGAATATTGTTTCCTACGAGGGTGCTTGTGAAATATCGAATACAGTATGATACTGGATATAGATTGGTCGGGGTGGGGATGGATGCGGTGCCCTCACCCTCTTGGAAAGACGCTTAGATAGGAGGGGGTGATGTAATTTTTAGAGTGACGTTGGCATGCTATGCTACTTTGATATAACGTTGCTGACATTTCTTTGAATATTGTACTTTTAGAAATGGTACATGGTGTAAGTACACTGCTAACTAAAATGACTGCCCCCACGTGTTAATAAACGGCCAGAATTAGCGTAAAGTACACTATCCTTAGCAGCTATTAAACTATTGGAAAATTATTTTTGCCTGACTAGACAATATCATTTGGTGTCTACATAGGTTATCCAGACCCAGCAAACTTGAATGACATTTCCTCGAAATATATACACATGAAATGAATAGGAATATGATATATTTTCGCAAAAATCGTGAGCAATTGTTTGTTTGAAAACATTTGTCGTGTCTTTAATCCGCTGACAGACGAGATGAAAGTGTGTCGCTGAGATTTAACCTGGTTCTGGCCATTTGCATTCCTATGACATGACTATACAAATCTCGCAACTTACATGTCAAAGGTCATATAGTAACGTGATATTGACAATAAACGAATTCCAAAGTTGTTGTACATAGAATTTGGACATATTTTATATAGAAATTACTTAATGTTTGTAAATACATAGCTGCCAATCCTCACAATTTTGGCGTGAATATCACGACTTTATCATCTTTTCACAAATTCATACAGCATGTGAAAAGATCATAAATTAACCAATTCTCAATAATTTACAGCTATGTAAATAAATACAAATACACTTAATTCCTTACCTATTTATTCTGAGAAGAATGGCCAGAAACCTGTCAGTATTGTAGCAGGGTGGGAAAAAAACATTTTCAAGAAGTACCAAGCACGTGTCGGCGATCTTTTGTTGGTGTCATATGACTGCCACATTGACATGTGCTATCTTCATAGTGAATCTGGTTTTCTTCAAATTGCTGCAACACTTACAGATTTTCAGTCATTTTTATCACAATAAATATTTTGAGAAGTTTTTTTCTTCTTTTTTGGATAAAAATTAGTGACTTTCATTTATATGTTGAATTTGGTTTCCAACAGCAACACTAGAAATTTGTTTTTGTTTCTTGCTGTCATGTTGTAAAGAAAATAACCAAATTCCAACATGTATATGCTAGACCCAGAGGTTAATAATTCGCACGGTAAATGTGTATGAAGGTCAATTCTGCGAACAATGAGGTGCCAAGCCTGTTATGTGACATTGATATAATATGTTTCACAGGTAAGTGATGAAATCCTGTGTTCGGATCAAAGAAACATCAAGTTAGGGTAATAAATCCACCATTGACAGGCTGTTAAGGGAGGGGGCAGTGTCTGATAATTATATGAATCAACATCCACTTGGAATTGAGCTTGGTGTGGTCAGCATTAGAATCGCAAGCTTAAATTTATCACAGTGGAACCCAGTTATAACGTGCCCCACGATAACGCAGATTTGGATATAATGCAGTAGTCATGTTTCTCCAGAAATTTCGTACATTCATTCCCACATGATTTTTATTCTTCTTCAAGGTATGTAAATTAGTGTATTATTAAGAATTTATTATCATTATGGGGAAGAGATCGTGTATGGAGAAGAGATCTATGAATTCAAATATAATATGATTGTGGTGTGGTTCCTGAAATTTTAAATAAATGTACGTGCATTTTTCTCGTACTGGGAATTTGAAAAACATAGTAAACGATGTTGATATTCTGTTCTTCATGATATAGCATCAGTTGGTATTAGCAATCAACATGTATTTTTCAGAAGAAACCAATGAAAATTGGTAAAACTATTTAACGCAAATAATCTATAAATATATTATCTTTCCATTATTTTGAATAAGTCTTATTACTGAATTCCATTTAATATTCATCCGATAATACCCCAATTTTTTTTACATTAGACATGAATATACATATATATGCCATGTGGTGTTTGCTGAAAAAATAAGAATATTTTAAAACACCACATTAACATGAACCCACTGTTACTGCAATCCAGTTTCCTTTACCTCGATAACGTGGGGTATTGCTGTATCTTGAGAACTAAGCGTCAGTAGTCGCTAAACCATCTTGCGGGAATTATAAGGGAAGATAAGCTACTCCGATGTCATTCGAAATTGGTGGGAAACTTGTTATTCTGAGAATTACAAGGAGCTTCAGTACAGGTCAGTTACTATTTGCTTGATTGTTGTAATATAATATAGCAAAGTAATTGTACTTTATTGCATTATGTATACTTTAGTACGTAGAATTACCATTTGTAGAGTTTGAGTTTCATTCATAGTGTTTGATCTACATGCATATTTTGAGATAGAGCAATGTTTATGTAAAGAATTAATATTGTAATTTGCTATTTGGTTAATTCGTAGTAACCTTGTGCATTTATTCATTTTGATATTATAGATTTTGCAAATTAAATTGAATTATAACTTTGTATAATGGTTGCAGTATGCAGCATTAGTTAATAGGGATTTAACTATTTGTGTATACTTTGTACGAGTATCATGTGTAATATCAGTGCATAGATATGTGAATATCTGTGTACATTTTGTAGAAGTGCGATGTACAGAAATGCGTTTTGATTATATGATATTGTTTTGTATAATAAGATTGAGAATCTATATTTACCGTGTACACCATATCAGATTGAATAGGTATTTTGATGTCTACGAATGCGTGATTGTTTAGTGTGAGTTTAGATAGCTAGGGGATTATGCTATGCTAATGTTATTGTGTGTTCGTACAGGAAGCTAGGGACCAGAGTAACTGTAGGAGACAGAGGGAAATATACTGGTGCAGTTGGTCCAAGTCTCTGGAAGACAAAGAAAAATGAAGAGAGGCAGAAGTATATGGACTGGAGGGAGTTGGATTACCAGTCCAGAGAAAGATAATTCAAATGAGTAGGAACACAGGAAGAAAATCTATCACACCAAGTCAGATGATGAAATAGGCCGTCACTTGGTCGAGTGAAAGACAAGTGATATGTTTTGAA
Source organism: Unio delphinus (assembly GCA_029339505.1). Classification (NCBI taxonomy): domain Eukaryota; kingdom Metazoa; phylum Mollusca; class Bivalvia; order Unionida; family Unionidae; genus Unio; species Unio delphinus. The sequence goes on along the minus strand of JAQISU010000115.1, from coordinate 2,076,844 downwards.
TTTTATTTGAGAAATGAACGTTACTGAATGATATTAAATTTTTGTTTATTGGAATTTCACATTTTGTGTCTTCATTAATTTAACTGTTAGCACCACTCACTGGGGGGCTCGGAGCTTTGCATCTCTCTATCACTACTTCAGTTTATGACAAAAATGAGCCAGGGTGGGTGTTCTATAATAATTTAGATAATATTGGGAGCACCCCACCTCAACCTAAATAACGGGGAAACCTTTACACATATCACTGTATCATTGTATGACTTCTGATGTCATTGAACTGTTGGTTGCAAGAGTTGTGTAGTCATGTGACTAGGAATGTAAATGGCCAGATCCAGGTCAAATTTCAGCAACAATATACTTTCATCTCGTCTGTCAGCGATTAAAGACGTGCTAAATGTTATGATCACAATTTCTGAGAAAATCAATCCTATTCCTCTTGATTTAATGCAGATGAAATGTCAGTCAAGTTTGCTGAGCCAGCTAGTAAGTGTCTACCCCATGCAGACACCAAATGGTGTTGGCAAATTCCAACTTTTCAATAGGGAATAAACTCTAACCGTACACCACTACATAAATGTCCAAATACACCTCTCCCTCGAAAACTTGGCGCACAACAGAGTCCACAAACATAGACTACACTATAAGCGAGGTGCAAGATACTAAATACAAATCCTCATTTTGCAATCAAAATTTGCAATCAAGTCGATAATAATAATGTTTAATTACATGCTTTTTCTTATGAAGTTGTTCATTATTCTGTTTAAATGACATTTATTTTCAAAATGTCAACCATGTGAAAGATTGTTACAACTGGTTTTAACAACCATCACGACAAATCTGTGAATTACATCACTGCTTATTATTTTCTTGGATAGTCTAGTTCCTGTAGTGATGTTTAATAGCAACCTGCCAAATCAGGAGTCCCCATAGCATGGAACAAGACTAACAGTTGAGACAACACAAACAAGATTCCTTTTCTAAAAAACGGGCGACATTTATTTTGTGAGACAATTGTCTATGTTGAAACTCAATTTTTGTATTGTTCACTTAGTACATTATTGACGACTTAATTTCATTGGAAGTAATAATAAAACTTCTTATTATATTTTGAGAATATCTGTAAGTGCTAGTTCAAGAATTTTCTGAAACGCATTTTTGCCCACCATGGTCTGTATCATGGTATAAAGTATTCATTTTGCTTAACTGTCTTGCTATCTTTTTTCACGGTTATGAAAGAGTGTTAATTTAAGGTAATACACAATACGGTAATATTTATAACAAGTGTTTTATCAAATGAAGTGAGTTCACCCGACATATGACTGACTGGAGACACTAGATTTTAAGTTTGTCATTTTTTTTTCCTCCTTTTAATGTTTTCTTATTCCATTTTCCTTTATTTTATTAAAAAGACATAATAATTGTTATAATATAAAGGAGGCCAGCTATAATTCATTGCAACAAAACAACAAATACTTCTGCAAGTCAATTATAAAAACAAGGTTGACACAATAAGTTTTCATAGAAACACTCGTGGACATAGCTGTTACGGTAGATTTACGCATTTTACGTTTAATGACAAGAGGACACGTTGCATTTGTGAAAATTACACTTAAAAAGAACTAAAAGATAGAATTAGAACACAAATTGCAATTGATAAAATATTTATTTAGTTTTATTTGTTTATTAAAGTACTGCCTCCACATGGTGAAAGGACATTTTCGATCAAAATTTCCTTGCAGGTTGTTAATTGTGGTTTTCTAGGAATGTTATTTGGAAAGAAAATATAACAAATTGTTAAACCTTTTTTTACATTTGATATTTCTTAATGTTGATTAAAATTTTCAGGTCCTATTTACTGTTTTCGATGATAAAACGAGCAATATATCAAAGCTTCCATTACCAATTTTCATGATTTTTTTCTGGTTAAAAAGTGGAATCCTTGCCTGCTCCCGCATTATAAGCAGGGTTGTGCATAATCAATGCACAAGTTATCGAGGGAGTGGTGTATCAAATATGGGGTGGCAAGGGTCAGAGGAAACTTGGACTAACCAAAATTAAAGGGAATTAAAGGTTCTTTGAACTATACCTAAGATATACAAGATCTTTTTTTTAAAATAGACAATATAACTAGAGTGTAAACATGGAGAAGTTTTTTTCTCCTTAAAATTCTAATTCTATTCAAAATACGAAAACTGTATAGATTGTCACCACAGTAGCAGAATAGCATTATCGGGAACTCAGATCTCAAAGACATAGCTTTGCAACATATTTAAAAAGGTTTATCAGAGATCAGTAGTTGAAAAGAGAATCTAAATCAAACATAATTTTCCCTGTTAAGTTGCTTGTTAAATAAAGCATGATAGTGAATATAGATTGCTGGGGGGTGGATGCGGTGACCTCACCCTCATTGTAGAAGCTTTTAGACAGGAAGGGGTTCAAGATGCATGACCTGCCTGAAACCTTGTTAAATCTTTCAAGAAGTTAACTGCCTAGTTATGTATTAACTGACATGACTTCTGGAGGAAACAATCACATGAGATAAAATCCATGTTGATGTAACTAATGGAGTCTGACATTTTAACAATAAAGTATGATGAAATCTATGAAAATACGAAATCACCTTTTTAGTAGTATAGATTAACACAAGTGTGTGGTTAGAGATTGCATCACACTTTAATGACAAAATGTCGGATTCCTGTAATAATGCAATCCTGTTATTTATGTTGTTCTAGAATAAAAAGCGTTGAATAATATGTTCACTGGCCGACTGACATTAGCTAGAGGTAATTTTTCTGGTTATATCACACTCTTGGCAACTGGCAGAACGATTTACTCTAGTACTTACCAAATATACCCAAATTCACTCACTCTAGTACTTACCAAATATACCCAAATTTACTCACTCTAGTACTTACCAAATATACCCAAATTCACTCACTCTAGTACTTACCAAATATACCCAAATAGTGGCCAGAAACAAGCACATGGTACATTTACAACTAAAATTTTTTTTTAATTCATTGTGATGTTTTTTGCTAAAATGAAATACATTAAGTTATATAAAGCAATTATAAAGTCATTGTATGAAATGTAACAATCTCCAGTTACCATTTGCTTGAAATTATCGACAGGGATGACATATACGTTTCTAATTTGTATAATTAATTGCTGATACCTGTTTTCTAGAAGAATTTAAATTATTTATGGGCACACCTTCAATGATGAGCTATTGCCTTGAGCGTGTCCCTCCCCCATCCCTCTTTGTGAGAAACATTCAAAGGCTTGTATGTGTTTGTGTTCCCACTCTCTAATATTTATGTGTTGTTGTTTCACGTAAGAAAATTAAAAGAAGAATTTTGAAAAGAAAATGTATTTATATAATCATTTTCGTTGTGGGGTTTCTCTTAATTTGGCACTTTCCTGGATGAGTTGTTGTCTGAGGTTCCTGTATATACATGCTTATTTCCTCCTTTCCCAAAACTGAATATCTTTATTTTATAAAACTAATAATTTGTTATATACTGTCACAGATTGACATATTTGTATGTTGATAATTACCGGTACATAATATGATCTCGATTTCCAGTGTAATGTTTTGTCTGCTATTTAGCTTCTGTGTCTTTGTGTGGTCCAATGATACATATGCATACATCATTATTACTTTTGGCTTTAATTCTTGACATCCATTTTAGCTTATTGAATTTTATTAAATTCAATAATTTATTATTCTTAGGTTTACACATTTTATTGGAACAAAGAATATACCCAATGCAGACAGTGTTGTCGATGAATTTAACGTATACTGTAATTAAAAAACAACATATGTGTTTTAATTTATTATATGGGTTTTATTGTATAGATATACATTTTGTTTCAATAAGTATAACTAAGTGTAAATGAGAAGGATATTCTATCAGTCTGAAGGACCACCAGTGTTCAAAAGTCCTGCGGGATTTCTTCATAAAAATGTAATAAGGACACCTTGCCTAACACCAGAGTGGTATATTTTAGTTATTTTTTTCATGCTTATTAGAAATCACCATTGTTATAAGGACACTTTGCCAAATACCAGAATGGTATATTTAAAAAATTCTTTCATGGTTATTAGAGATCACCTTTGTTATAAGGACACCAAATTGCCAAATACGAGAATGGTATATTTTAATTTTTTCTCTCATGCTTATTAGAGATCACCTTTGTTATAAGGACACTTTGCCTGACATCAGAATGGTATATTTTAATTACTTTTTTCATGCTTTTTAGAGATCACCTTTGTTATAAGGACACCTTACTGCTTCAGAGGGATGGCTTTGTAATAGAACCACTATAAAAACAACATAGCAGTTGTCAGCAGGTTGAAATCAGCATACATGTATTAACTTCAGAGAGATGGCTTTGTAAGAAAAGGACCACTATAAAAAAAAACAAAAAACATAGCAGTTGTCAGCAGGTTCAAATCAGCATTTTAACTTCTGTTAAACAAAGGGACCAGTATGAAAAATAGGGATTTTATACTCTGTGATTGTCAGGAGGATGAGTTTTAGCATCTTTTGACTGAAGGATCAACACTATAATAAATAGGAAATATCATTTCACTCGGGTTTGAAGTTGTAAAAAAGGAAAGTTTTTGTTTAGCTCATATTTCCTGTTGCTGTTTAGTCTTGCTTTGTTTCAGGCTTAATGGCCAAGATTGGATACCTAAGAATGAATTTATAGGGATGAATATTAATGGCCAAGATTGGATACCTAAGAGTGAATTTATAGGGATGAATATTAATGGCCAAGATTGGATACCTAAGAGTGAATTTATAGGGATGAATATTAATGGCCAAGATTGGATACCTAAGAGTGAATTTATAGGGATGAATATTAATGGCCAAGATTGGATGCCTAAGAGTGAATTTATAAGGATGAATATTAATGGCCAAGATTGGATACCTAAGAGTGAATTTATAGGGATGAATATTATTGGATACCTAAGAGTGAATTTATAGGGATGAATATTAATGGCCAAGATTGGATACCTAAGAGTGAATTTATAGGGATGAATATTAATGGCCAAGATTGGATACCTAAGAGTGAATTTATAGGGATGAATATTATTGGATACCTAAGAGTGAATTTATAGGGATGAATATTAATGACCAAGATTGGATACCTAAGAGTGAATTTATAGGGATGAATATTAATGGCCAAGATTGGATACCTAAGAGTGAATTTATAGGGATGAATATTAATGGCCAAGATTGGATACCTAAGAGTGAATTTATAGGGATGAATATTAATGGCCAAGATTGGATACCTAAGAGTGAATTTATAGGGATGAATATTAATGGCCAAGATTGGATACCTAAGAGTGAATTTATAGGGATGAATATTAATTGGTTTCATTAGATATTAAAACTGGTAAATTAGGCATTAATTGTCCTAAAGTGGTAAATTACTTGTGAAAAGTGTGGTAAATTAGTCACCAAAAGTAGTAAATTATACATTAACAGTTTACTAAATTGGATTTTAAAAGTATAGTAAATTTTCAGAAGTAAATTTCATCAGTGCTACATTTATTTTATGAAAGAATGGATTAGAATTATGATGGAAGTGTTCATCAGTATTTTGTTTTCACTTTTAGTTTGCTGCTGTGACTGTCCGAACTGTTAATAGGAGTTACTGTGCCGAAGCAGAGGAAATTCCCAGAAGGGGGAGAGAAAGATGTAAGTACATGTAAGGAAGAACCTGGGGATACCCCCTCACCCCCTAGAAAGAATAACCAACTCACGAGAAGCTACTGGCAAGCTTTCTCACATACCCACATTGGCCGAATCTGAGGCTCGAACCCACACAGACAGGTGAGGTGGCAGTGATATGTAAAGGAGAGTGTTTGAGACCAGTCGGCCACTAGGGGCCCCTATTGCAAGGGATATATGAGATCAATCATTTTTGTTCTTCCATTTGTGCATCCTTTGTATTCTATCCATCTATCTCCACTGCCATCTGTACTTACTGTATAGACTATAGTGTCTTCTTATTTTCATATTTGTATTGCCCACTCCTTTGTGGATGTCTACATGATGTTGTTTAAATAGCACCATCATTGTACATCCCTCTGCCCTCATTCATGGTTTTATTGTTGGAATTGTGGTAGCTGTGCTTTCATCATTAATTCCTTGCCAGGCACCATTTGAGGTGTTCCCTTCTTTGGAGACCGGAGATGGACAGATCAGTTTCCTGCCACCAGTCAACACGGTGACAATGTTCATGAATAATCAGTTTGTTACCTTTAATATCAAGCTGTTATGTTCTTTTTAGCATCTGTATTTCAAAATAAACATCGACTGCTGAACAGAATGCTGTTATTGAGCCAAACAATACAAAACTTGTATATGTGGTTTGTGGAAAACATCTGAAGTTTTAATATGAACTGAAATACATAATTAGGTTAAATCGTGATATATTACCCTAAAATTATTTTTAAGTGGTTGACAGTATGCCATATTGGAATCCTTATGAAATGTTCATATGTGCAGCTCTTGTTAAAACATGCCTGACTTTGCTACACAAAACAGTTGTATATTTAACAAAGCACTATTCAGCAGGAATAATTGTTAAAGAAATGTTGACATCTTTACAACAAAATGAGTTTATTATCTGAAAAAGAGAGGAGAGAGAGAGAGAGAGAGAGAGAGAGAGAGAGAGATGTACTATTGATCATTTTGCTGAAAGTTCTGTTTTCTATCTGCACTTTAGAATTAAACTCTTTATTTAAATCTTATAATAAAATAATATTGGTTTCAGCAAATTAAGTTTTGTTAAGATTGCATACCTCACACTCTCCTGGGGCCTACAAGATGCCTTGTACACTTGGGCAGGTGTTTAAGGCACCATTCATAATCTAAATTATGTAGGGTATAATTAGAATTAATTATGTAGGGTATAATTAGAATTAATTATGTAGGGTATAATTAGAATTAATTATGTAGGGTATAATTAGAATTAATTATGTTGGGTATAATTAGAATTAATTATGTAGGGTATAATTAGAATTAATTATGTAGGGTATAATTAGAATTAATTATGTAGGGTATAATTAGAATTAATTATGTAGGGTATAATTAGAATTAATTATGTAGGGTATAATTAGAATTAATTATGTAGGGTATAATTTATAAGCTGAAATGTAGTGAAATAACGATAACATGATATGGATAGGTATGGTACAGTATGGTATAGTGTAATTGATTATCATCGTCTCAAATGCATGTGTCATGAATTTCTGTGATAGATCAATCTTGTATAATTGTGGACTTTACATTAACTATATATTGTCAGTATTATGGAAATATGTAACCTTTTTTGAGTATTGTAATCTTGTTAAACTGCTGTAAAAAATCTTTATTAACAAGTTGATTTTAACTGGTACCTATACTGTGTGCTTTTTAAAGATTTGAAATTATAATTGTGTCATTTAAACATATGAATAAGTGACTTAGGTCATTTCCTTTTTAGATGTAAATACAGTTACATTACTGGGAAGAGTGGGACGAGATGCAGAACTGCGAGGGGTAGGGGAACAGCAAGTATTGGTGTTCTCCTTGGCAACAAATCCTAATTATGGTAAGACCTAATTGTTATCCGCATGACAGGAAAGGGGTACCGTATTTTCGCGCATATATGACGCACCCAAATATAAGACGCACCCGTATATAAGACGCGGGTTTTGACGCTTTGTGTAAAAATATTTTACATAAGACGCACCCATATATAAGACGCGGGTTTTCTCGATTTGTGTAAAACAAAATTACATAAGACGCTCGCGGCCTGCCATCTGCCGCACTGAGCAATTTATATCCAGTGGTTTCCTTTCCTTTATCATAAATGAAAATTTGTCCAATGTTTCATCACCCATCGGATGTACCGTATTTCATGTTATTATTCGTACACGAAAAAATAATTATTTTTTTCAATGTACTAATTTACAAAATCGGTCTCCTTCTGCTCAACGTTTTAAAAATATGTTGTTATTATGAGAGAGAGAGAGAGAGAGAGAGAGAGAGAGAGAGAGAGACAGAACAAAACGTGTATTTAATTGCCAACTGGTCTGTGGTCTTCGCGTTGAGATATTATTTTTACTACCGGTAGATAAATAAACTCAAATGGCTTCTGAACTCATTTTCAAATACGCGCGTTTATTTGTTACACCGACTGACGTAATCAGTAGTTCGCATTAACGACGATGTCCAGCGGTTAATGAATAGAAGTATATATTGTAATGACAACTGAACAAATATATACCGGTAAATCATTATATTTTCTCGCCGATACAAAAGACAAAGAAGGGCAATAAAACGAATGTGAATATATTCTCAGTTAACAAAACAGCTGCCCTTTTATTAGTAGGTTGAGCAACAAACAGGCTTTCTACACATACCGGTAATTGGTGAACATTTTATTTCGGGATTCTTTTCTTTATCATTATTAGATGCCTCAGATATACATTTACGCGAAGAAAGTGAAACAAACAATACTCTGTTACAGCTGTTCAAATACATGTACTCAAATCAATTAATTCTGTAACATTTTTAGTTTAGATCAAAGAATTGTCTGAGGCAGGACCGCAACGATTATTGTTTATTCTTATCTGCCGCCGGGCCAATAGCGGATGGGTTGAGTACCGGTACCTGGTTTCTAGATTCTAGAACAATAAACGCCAGATGTAAAGGCGGCTTCATTGATCTGCTAGGAGGCCAAGTCTTCAGCGAGTGTGATTAGTACCGTACATAGAAAAATAAATGCCTGATGTATGTGGTTAGCATATATAAACGTGGGAATAGTATCTTGTTACCGGTATTCTTGTCTTGTTTTCGAACTATTTAGTCTTGTCTTGTTTTCGAACGCACCCACCAAAGATACTAAAAATTTACCGGTAAGTATCTTTGAACCCAACCGGATGTATAGGTAATATAGCCGCCATAGTTTTTGCTGTGATAATTAATAACAATAAACAAAACTATTTAAACATACTATATTATTTAAATTTGAAACATTTACTCCGACTAAACGTAGATCTGCAATAACTACGGTATACAAAACATTGAAACGACAGGATTTTAAATTTGAAGTGGCCTGCATTAGATTGGTACTCGTGGTAATTACTGAACACTTACCCAACTGTTTTTACAACTAGGAATGAAAATCGTGAAACGTGAATATCGACCGCAAAAATCGTCATTCAATATCACACACTGTACCGGTCGTTCGTGTTAAAAAAATACTTACCGTATTTTCGTGCATATACCCGTATATAAGACGCGGGTTTTGACGATTTGTGTAAAAATATTTTACATAAGACGCACCCATATATAAGACGCATCACTTTTTGCGTGGTGTGTAAAATGTTGTATAAGACGCGTCTTATATACGCGAAAATACGGTATATAATGTTTTGTTAGGTTTTAATTCATATATGAAATATTTATCAAAAAAGTTTGTTGTTCCCCAATTATGTAATATATGTTGATATACACAGCGCCTTGCTTGTCAAATAAAAGAAAATTAATCTTGGAGTGGTCACTGCTGATACAATCTAGTGACTGACAAAGGCAGGGTGAAACTATTGCTTGGCTAAATAAACACGTCCTTTGGACAATGAAGACAGATGACCAGTGGTTACATGAATTTATATAGAAAATATGTGGCAGGGGATTATAATGGCTGTTATGAATAGGTGACTGCCAAACTCGGGTGACCATTGGGATAGGTTTGACTTTATGTTAATTATGAATACATCTGAGGGAAGTTAATACAGTCATATAAAATCTAGGTCACTGTGATCCAATTTTGATGCTTTGGTGACATTATATTTCCAGCCATCTGGTAGATGGATACTCTTTATCTTTAACTCTTATCACAGTAAGACCAGTTGTTTCTAACCTGTGGTTCGTGACCCCCTCCTCAAATTTCAGACTAAACAATATGTCTCACATTTATACTTTTTAAAACAAAAATAAACATATTTGGTGAAGTGATGTATAATATGTGAATCCATTTGCAATGATATGTGAATCCATTTACAAAGATATATGAATCCATTTACAGTGATATGTGAATCCATTTACAATATGTGAACCCATTTGTAGTGATATGTGAATCCATTTACAGTGATATCTGAATACATTTACAATGATTACTAAGGTCATAATAGATTTTTGTCATTATGTAGTTTCTCAACAGAATCAAAGATTACAACCATTTGCATATTGAGGTCTGTCACATTTTTTGAAGTTCAAAAGTTGAAAATTTTTTGGAACCACTGGGTGAGATGAATGAAAACTTGATTTGACTCTTCATTGATGAAACTTTGTGTGTTGATCCATCTTAAGCAGTAGTATACGCAGTAAGATTTTCCTTCTTCACATGATGATAACTGGTGTTATGTCAAATGATAACTGGTGTTATGTCAAATGATAACTGGTGGGTAACAGGTTCACATTATGTCTAGGCCATGATGGGTTGGCTGTCGTGGCATATTGCTACAGGGATTGAAAATTGAAATTCACTTGCATAACTCAAAAAGGCAAGTTACTATTTCTGACTGTTGAGTGAAGTTTTCAATCACACACCTGATCAAGCAGTTGCTGTTTCAAGACTTGACCAGTGTTTCTCTTTTGGAAAAGGATGTTAAGTCTAAAAAATTGATAACTTTGTTCACAGAATGTCCATACTTTTCCCTTTGTTTTGATCTAATTATTACAAAGTGGTATTCTCCGACTATTCACTGTAAATAAATGCTTACCAGAGAAAGAGGGCAGACTGGTCTTAGTTTGTAATTATTTAAAAATGGTGTTCAGACTGTTGTAGAAATAGTTCCAGAAGACAACCTTTCATTTGCTAAAATTTAGGTCATTAATAATGTCAGCAGTAATATTTGTATAATAAGCAAGAGTGTATTCTAGGAGTATAGTATTGCTTAATAGTGTCATCGGATTTTACAAGTCCTGATAAGTGCAAGGTATATAACTCCATTGACTGCATAAATTGTCTCACTGATCTGTGTAGATAGTCAGCTACTAAACATTAGCCTTGTTTGTGTTGAATTCACATTTATTATTTTATAATTTGTTTAACTCAGATATAACTTTTTTGACAATGTGATTGTGGTTGTGATAGCCACAATGAGTCATTGAGTGCTCAGTGTAATAGCCATAATGAGTCATTGAGTGCTCAGTGTAATAGCCATAATATGAATGTCACAATGAGTCATTGAGTGCTTAGTGTAATAGCCACAATGAGTCATTGAGTGCTCAGTGTAATAGCCACAATGAATCCTTGAGTGTTTAGTGTAATAGCCATGACGAGTCATTGAGTGCTCAGTGTAATAACCACAATGAGTCTTTGAGTGCTTAGTGTAATAGCCACTAATGTAATTGTCATAATAACAATGTCATGATGGCATCATAGTTTGTGACAGTATAATGTGGATATTGCTATTGCATAGATTGATGTTTTGACCAATCAGAATGTGCATTAAATTTGCATGTTAGAATAGTGTCTGACGAATCAGTACAAGAATTACATATACGTTGCATTTGCATGTTAGAATAGTGTCTGACCAATCTGTACAAGAATTACATATACGTTGCATTTGCATGTTAGAATAGTGTCTGACCAATCAGTACAAGAATTACATACACATTGCATTTGCATGTTAGAATAGATTCTTGCCAATCATTACAAGAATTACATATACGTTGCATTTGCATGTTAGAATAGTGTCTGACCAATCAGTACAAGAATTACATATACGTTGCATTTGCATGGTAGAATAGATTCTTACCAATCAGTACAAGAATTACATATATGTTGCATTTGCATATTAAAATAGTGTCTGACCAATCAGTACAAGAATTACATATACATAGTGTCTGACCAATCAGTACAAGAATTACATACACATTGCATTTGCATGTTAGAATAGTGTCTGACCAATCAGTACAAGAATTACATATACATAGTGTCTGACCAATCAGTACAAGAATTACATACACATTGCATTTGCATGTTAGAATAGTGTCTGACCAATCAGTACAAGAATTACATATACGTTGCATTTGCATGTTAGAATAGTGTCTGACCAATCAGTACAAGAATTACATACACATTGCATTTGCATGTTAGAATAGTGTCTGACCAATCAGTACAAGAATTACATATACGTTGCATTTGCATGTTAGAATAGATTCTTACCAATCAGTACAAGAATTACATATATGTTGCATTTGCATGTTAGAATAGTGTCTGACCAATCAGTACAAGAATTACATATACGTTGCATTTGCATGTTAGAATAGTGTCTGACCAATCGGTACAAGAATTACGTATACATTGTATAGAACAATATTAACTTTTTGTTCTCACTTGGGTAGACATCTGATCTGATGTTAATTAGAGTATAAATTTATGGCTCAGATAGGCTCTAGAACGGGAAATGTTTAAAGCTTTTTTATCAAAAGAAAAGTAGTGGTAGTATAATTAGCATGAAGTTATAAATTTAATATTCTGTCCCTTTTCAGATACAGGAGCAGATAAAGCAGAATGGCATAGAATTCTCGTTACAAATTTCCGAGTGAGAGATTCCTTAGTAAACAGAGTAGAGAAAGGGTAGGTGGATTACCATCAAATTTGTTGTGCAGCCCTTATCAGGTGTATGTCTGTTGATTGCCTATTTCATAATTTAAGGCTGCCAGATACAGGTGTTGTTGATCCGCTATCAGATACAGGTGTTGTTGATCCACTATGAGATACAGGTGTTGTTGATCTGCTATCAGATACAGGTGTTGTTGATCCACTTTCAGATACAGATGTTGTGGATCTGCTATCAGATACACTATCAGATACAGGTGTTGTTAATCCACTATCAGATACAGGTGTTGTTCATCAACTATCGGATACAGGTGTTGTTGATTCACTATCAGATACAGGTGTTGTTCATCCACTATCAGATACAGGTGTTGTTGATTTGCAGTGCAAAGAACAGCAAGAATATTGTACCATCAAAAACTCTTTGTCTCTGACATGTAATTTCAGTATGTTTAAGAGAAAATATAGTATTTAAAGGTTTGCGTTGATGTTGGGTTCTACTAAAATAATGTAGCTACTTTTGAATGAAATTGATGCTCATCTGACCACCATCATGGTGCCATAGCTGTCTCAAAAGTCATTTTATCACTACCTCCATTGCCCATAGCCATCTTAAAAGTCATTTTATCTCTACTTCCATTGCCCATAGCCATCTTAAAAGTCATTTTAGCACTACTTCCATTGCCCATAGCCATCTTAAAAATCATTTTAGCACTACTTCCATTGCCCATAGCCATCTTAAAAGTCATTTTAGCACTACTTCCATTGCCCATAGCCATCTTAAAAGTCATTTTATCTCTACTTCCATTGCCCATAGCCATCTTAAAAGTCATTTTAGCACTACTTCCATTGCCCATAGCCATCTTAAAAGTCATTTTAGCACTACTTCCATTGCCCATAGCCATCTTAAAAGTCATTTTATCACTACTTCCATTGTCATTTTATCACTACTCCCATTGCCCATAACCATTTTAAAAGTCATTTGTCACTACTTCTGATGTCCATAACCTTCTTAAAAGTCATTTTATCACTACTTCCCATACGCAAATCGTGACATTGACATGTTGCTTGCTGTGACACTTCATAACACAAAGTAAACAGATTTTTTATGAAACCCAAACTGTGGGAATAACTTAAAAAGTAATATAGCTTTAAGTAAACACAGCATTCAGTGTTTATCTTGTCCGCAAGATAAGATCACTGAGTTTCAAACCATGATGTAAAGTTTAAGGTCAAAAGACATACCCTGTGAACATCTTAAGTCAGACATACTATTGTTACAGATTTGTTATGTGGGGCTTTCTCATAAATACCTGATGGTTTCAATACTAAGGACTTGAACAGAATAAATGGCCAGAGTAGAAGTATCTTTAATTCCCGATATGTTTTGGGTCAGTAGTGTGTCAGCCCCTTCTAGAGACTATTGTTTTTGGAATATTAGCAGTGATTTGGACTGAGTTCTATACAGTGGGACCCCACTATAACCCGCCCCGCTATAACCCGAATTCGGATATAACCCGGTCGTGGCATGGCTCCCGAAATGTCAGGTAATTTATTACAGGTATTTTTCTCAAAGACCAAAAAAAAAAATTTAAGTATGAAAAAAAATTAAGAGTTTAATTATCATTCTCATTTTCGTCTAAACAGTGCGAAAAAGAACGTGTAGAAAATGTATTATCAAATTTCTTCTAGTTTTGTGCCAAAATAAACGTCGGAAATACGAACCAATTGCTGGGCCTACTGAGAACTTTGATCTTTGTTTATTGTTGAAAAATTACAGCTCATAAGTGTCAATATTATAATTACTAATTCCTGAGTAATGAAGCCATCGTGTCTACTTTGTGTTTGTCTTGAATGCATTCTGAATACAATCGTTGCTCAAATAATCTCCGATATATGTTCTCTTAATTTCATACACAACTTAGCAACAGCCAATGCGGCGGTTGATAAAAGATTCTCACCAGAATGTATAAATCAATTAATTTAAGTACATTGTTTTATCATCAAAGTGAACTGCCGAGCTAAACAGTGACTTTATTAGAGTACATCAAAAGAACATGACGCAATAACTGGGCGGCAAGTTCAAAGGACTTTGACTAGCAGCTTGGGTGGGAAAATGCTGAAATTTACAATGACTGAATTCAGAAACAGAAAGATCCTGAGATGTACATGTAGTTATTATAAGAATAAACTTTAGCTTCCATTATTTAATCTATGGACATGTACAATTTCATCATTCATTACGTACACCCGTTATGTATTTTTTGTTTTTTTTCTTTTCATTGAATTCAGTCACATAATGATCTGTGACAAAATTATTGAATATTTTACATCCGTGTGTGGATATTTTCGATGGAAATATTTGTATTATGGATTCAATGTATGTTACAAGATTCGCTGGTGAGTACACGGTGTTGATACTCTTTTCATGCAATAGATTATACATGTATACATAAAATAGACACGTGTATGTACCAATGCATGGTTCTCTGAATAAAGTAATATATTATATCTGCAATTTCTGTTACCACAGCAAATGTTTTTCTCATTTAATATATATTGATCAAAAATGGTAATTGTGCCATGCATTTTCGCACCCGTCTTTATGTAAAAAAAAAAAAAAACCAATTAAATCCAAAAATGTGTTGGTATTCTACATGGTTGCTTATAACACGGTTCGGTTCATAGCCCGGTCGGATTCTATGGCTCCCAACTACCGTGTTATAGCGGGGTCCCACTGTATTTATTTTTATTCAGTATGATTAAGTGCATGGCAGTAAATGATTAATTTAATAAAATCTGTAACACCCATGTATCAAAATGTAACACCCATATATCAAAATATTATGATAAAAATGAATTAAAGCTGTGATCTGTAGTACAACATTTTGATTAGTCTTGGCCAACAGTCGTGATATGTAAACCATTTGTTATAGTCACAGTCTATTCCAGAATTTGCAATGTTGATTAGGTTTGTTACAAAAAAATCGCATATTACAAATAGTCCTGCTTGGTTTGTGCAGCAAGAATTTTTAGTTTTGCTTTATTGTGTGCATGGATCTTTGAAAAGACCAACATGGTAAATGTAATAAGTATTAACCATACATTGGTCTGAAAACTAATTTTTTACTTGGGCCGGATTTTACATGGACAGTTTTAATGTTTTTTTTTATTTGCTTTTTAAACAGTATTTTCCTCTTTGTGATTCATAACACAGTTTAGTCTTTAAATTTAGGATTTTTCCAGTGGTCATTTTGAAAATGTAAAAGACTCCTTGTGATATCTAGCTGGTTCAAAATGAGAATGATGCTGACCTGACATATATGGCCACCATGGTCTTGAAAATCTTGGTGCTAATGTGATGTCCAATGTGGTCACCATCTTGGAAATCTTGTCATCACTACATGTACTTCTGATTTGATGACCAAATCAAGCTGGGCTTTTTACTTAAAGACTTATTAGGATATCTAGTCGCTTTTGATCTTATGACCAGTATAGCCACGTCATCAGCAGCCATCTTGAAAATCTTATCACTTCTTGATATGGGGTTTTGTCAAGAGACTTCTTATAATGTCTAGTTGGTCCTGAATGAAAATGGAGCCACTTGTGCATCCAGTATGGCTACCAGTGTAACCATTAAAATCAAGTTTTTGATGAGGTTCTGAATGAATATTGGCATTTGGTTTTCCTTGAAAGACTTTGCATGATGTCTGGTTGGTCTTAAATGAAAATTGTGCAAATCTGACTACCATCGCTATAGCCTACTCTAAAGTCTTGTTACTTCTAGATGCCTGGTCATGTCAATTTCATGATTTCACCAAAAGACTTCTTACAGCGTCTAGTTATAAATAAAAATGGTACCAATGACATCCAGTATGGCCACAATAGCAGCTGTCTGAAAAATTATGTTAATGTTATCTTTACTTAGAAAAAAGAAAGTCATGTCAATGTGGTGTTTTCATCAGAAAACCTTTTATTTTGTCTTGTTAGTCCTAAACAACCACAGCAGATAATTTGAAAGCTTGTTATCGCTGAAGAATATCAGAGATGGTTTCAACACTTGGCAATTAACGGAAAAAATGGGCTGGTCTTGACTTTTCTTAGAATTCTTTTTAGTCACTGGAGCATCAGTTCTTCATGGGACTCTTGTTTAGTCCTTGATATACTATCATTATGTAAATATGCTGCATTCAAGAAAAACAAGTATTGAAAACAAGTTTATCGTTTTACTTCAGTGACCGCATTTTAGTGATTGGTCGTATCCAGTATAACCAATACACAGATGCACAACAAATCAAGAGAACCTCTGCCACAGTTGTTGCAAGTAAGATACATTATGTCTCTTCTCATTTGCGTTATCATTTCTTTTTATGTCTGTTATCCGCATTTGGATAAATGATCTATTTTGTGTTCACAGACCAGGCGAGTTTATCATGTTGTCTGTTAGCCATCAACTATTTTTATATCTTATGTTGTCTGGTTGGTCCTGAATGATGCTAATCTGTCATCCAAAATGAAAAATGTTGTGAGTCACAGCTTCTTCTGAATGGAAGTCATATCAAATAAGTGTTCACTAGATGGCTGTTGTCTTGTTGGACCTGAATGAAAAGGGTCCTGAACTAAAAGGGTCCTGCTTGGAGATCCAGTATGAAGATCATGTTTTGCACTTCTCCATAAAAGACACTTATGTCCAGTTGTCCCTAAATGTACCAATAAGATAACCATTTTTATGTCTAACTGTCCTAAATAAAAATGTACCAATCAGATAACCATTCTTATGTCTAACTGCCCTAAATAACAATGTACCAATCAGATAACCATTCTTATGTCTAACTGCCCTAAATATAAATGGTACCAATCAGATAACCATTCTTATGTCTAACTGTCCTAAATATAAATGTACCAATCAGATAACCATTCTTATGTCTAACTGCCCTAAATATAAATGGTACCAATCAGATAACCATTCTTATGTCTAACTGTCCTAAATATAAATGTGCCAATCAGATAACCATTCTTATGTCTAACTGCCCTAAATATAAATGGTACCAATCAGATAACCATTCTTATGTCTAGTTGTCCTAAATAAAAATGTACCAATCAGATAACTATTCTTATGTCTAACTGCCCTAAATATAAATGTACCAATCAGATAACCATTCTTATGTCTAACTGTCCTAAATAAAAATGGTACCAATCAGATAACCATTTTTATGTCTAACTGTCCTAAATATAAATGGTACCAATCAAATAACCATTCAAATGTCTAACTGTCCTAAATATAAATGGTACCAATCAGTTAAGCATCCTTATGTCTAACTGCTCTAAATATAAATGGTACCAATCAGATAACCATTCTTATGTCTAGTTGTCCTAAATATAAATGGTACCAAGCAGATAACCATTCTTATGTCTAACTGCCCTAAATAAAAATGTACCAATCAGATTTACAGTATAGCCAACACAGCAGTCATCTTGAAAATCTTGTAACAGTTAATGCTTCTTCTCTAGACCAGTAACTCCATCCCCATAACGATTTGATTTCTTATTTTTCACTGTTTTATACCCAAGATTCCCAATCGATGGTTTTTGATTTTAGGTCCATCATCTAGACACAATCAAATTTGAGTATCCCTGATGGAACCTGACAGCAGTTGTTGCCATCATGGGATTTGAGACTTTTAATAAACTCGTGCATTTCAATAGTGCATGAATCATTTTTGCCTTCCAATTTGCTAAGATTGTGGCCAATCCGCTGGTCTAGTGATTAGAGCATTCAACTTGGATGCAGGTTGGAACCCCAGCCCAGTCATACCAAAGAATTACAAAAATGGTACTAACAGCTGCTTTGCCAGGTGCTCAGCATTAAAGAGGTGAGTGTTAGGACTGGTTGGCCAGGTGTCAGAATAATGTGACTGGGTGGGGACATCATGCTACATATCTGTGGCATGATGCTCAGTGCTAGACATCACTATAAACTGCCACACTGCAGACATCGTAGTGATCTGACTGAAAAATTGTTAAAGCTACGTTAGAAAAATTCAAATCTCACATACTATGGTTGTGCACTTTTAATAATAAGGATGCTGGCTTTTTATTTTTACTTTATCTGTGGACATTATTTAAATAAAGGGCATTTAAGTTTGGACCTGTTAAATGTTGGACACTAGCACTGCTGCCAACCCTCATGGTTTTCACATGAATTTTACGATTTTCTACAGCGATTCACAGATTCAAGTTACATGCAAAGAAAACCGCCCTGAATTCACTACTTCTCAATTATTTAAAATTTTCCCATTAAGTGTTAGTTGTAATATCGGTAGTTGCCGAAACGGTCTGGTGTACTACTAGTTGCGATATTAGTTGAACTATAGCCAATTCATACAGTTGGCCCGATAAAAAGCATATTAGCGTATTGTTATTATTATTATTATATATATATATATATATATATATATATATATATATATATATATATATATAGTTTTACAAAGGCTTTTGAAAGAAACCAAGGCCTAACTGGAATTTCTCTATGTGTATGGGTTTCCAGAACTGATTTGAAGTAATGTTTGGCATTATATCTTGAAACATCTTCACCACGAAGAAAAAAGAAATTTATTGCACATAAAGGGAAGTTTAGTTTGATATATACCAAAAATTGGCTGTGCATTCAGCCATCAATTACTTTTTTTTTGCTTTTTGCATGCTGTGTGCCACAAATTTTAGCATTGGACAGGGATGGTGTGAATATGAACATTGTTAGCATAAAGCACATATACATTGGGAAACTACATGAAGACAGCGTTTTTAAGTGCTGGAATCTTTGCAATTGAAAGATTAACATATTATTGTAATTTACTTGAATTCACAGTTTTTCATGCATGGGCCAACATGACTAATCGTTCACCATTCGAAGTTTCTCCTTCTTTATTAATACCATTTTGTAATTAGGCTACACTGCAGTTGAAATGTTTTCACCTCCAAGGAAAGATTTGCATTCCACAGAAGGTGAAGCATAGATTGGAGTATGCCAAAATTTGGCCCAGCATTCAGCCATCAAACATTGATGTACATTATGCTTTTCACACAGTAGTGTGCTGTGAATTTTATTATTAGGAATGGTGTTATTGCTTACAGTTTACTTGTCATACATGTACCATGTAGAAATATTATGATATGTATGACAAGCAACCCTGTCATTCCTTGCCATTAGGATAAATCATCAGCAGCATAATGTAGATTGCTCAAACTAAATAAATGAATTTTGGAGCAAACTTTTTAAAATTAGATTTCTGTCAATATACAGTAAAACTTTACAATTACTGCCTCTAATTGGACTGAGAAAATGTGGTCTAAATTTGGACATTGTCTGCTTTTAGAGTTAAAATCCATCACAGACAGATTAATCAGAATGGCAGAATATGGTTATGTTATTTACATGCCGTTGTGGTGGTTATGAGGAAGTGGTCTTATTTACATGCGGTTGTGGTGGTTAATGGGGAAGTGGTCTTTCTTACATAAAGTTGTGGAGGTTATAGGGGAAGTGGTCTTTCTCACATGCAGTTGTGGTGGTTATAGGGTAGTTGTCTTTTTTACATGCAGTTGTGATTATAGGGTAAGGGTCTTGCTTACTGCGGTACAATCATTTTGGATGATAAGGGTCTTGCTTACTGCGGTAAAATCATTTTGGATGATAAGGGTCTAGCTTACTGTGCAGTGTGCAGGCCTTGAATTTCTGAGAATTTAACACAAATCTTCTGGTAGCCAGAAGGACTAGTGTACTGAGAAATTTACTAGCCCTGCCAAACATTTACTAGTCCTGTCCCCAAAACAATGTCACACACTCGTTTTGAGATTAACAAGAATTTTATTTCATAAATAGCATTATCATATAAAATGTAGAAGTACAAATGTATAAATTCTACTTTAAATCATCAATAAATTCACATTTCTTGTTTATCAAGATAATCTAGATCAGAGGCGTAGCTAGAGTGTTTGGCGCCCGGGGACAATATTCATCCCCCCCTCCTCAACTCTGAAACCCATTATTTTCATCAATAAAATCACCATTACCCGTTACAACCTATTTCAAAGCCCATTTTGGCACCCCCACTAGTATGGCGCCCGGGGACATATGTACCCCCCTGCACCCCCCTAGCTACCCCTCTGATCTGGATCCAATCCTAGAAAGGGATCCAGGTGTCCTTTCTCGTCCTCCACCTGCACTCTGGGTCCATATGGTTTTTTTCTGGTCTCCTTACCCATCTCTCTGAAACATTCCACAAATGTATTGCCGATAATGGCTCATATGTTGGAATGTCATTTGTATGAAACTTGAAGAAGAGTAGGTCGGACAGAACCCAAGGTCGCAAACAAGATCTCCAGTCACTCTTCACCATTTTCATCTCTGAGAAACCCGTTTCAGCATCAGCAGAGTGGGCTGGGATTGTCAGGATGAGGTCAATCAATGCCAGAATATTCTTGCAGTCAGCAGCATATGATTGTACAACTAAGTCAAAGCATAGATGTCTTTGTAACTGCGAGATAACAGAATGAATTTTGCTTTTTTCCGGAGGCTGAACACCTTCTTTAAAACGCCACATTTTGCCTGTCTTATAAGACGAGAATTGTGCCTCGTTTTGAAATATGAGATGTTACAGTGTAACTGACGCGAATTATTTGAAGTAAGAAAAGGAATGACACAGTGTCCTTTATATATAAAAAAGTCCGAGCAAGAAACCCGTTAAAAAACACGTGCTTTTGCCTCTCCCCCCCTCCATCAAATGGCTTCTCGCTAATAAAGACTTGACTTCAGCGGATGTTCTGCACAATCAAAGCAGTGGCTAAAGTAAACACTGTTATAAAATATTAACACCAAAAGATAATGTTAGTTTCAACTTGGTAAATGTGTGCTCCCATCAAACGAAGCAAGCTGACTCGGCGCATTGTATTTAACTCAGGTGCTCGACGCAAGCTTGATGTGAATGAAAATAAAACAATAATCAAAAGGAACAAAATCATGCATAGCGACAAAAATACCAAACATATTCCTGAGATATTTTTCTAAGGTATTTTTGTCACTCTGTATGGTTTGTTTCTTTAGATTTTTTTTTCCCCCTTCACATCAAGATCACATCGAACACCTGTGGTATTTAATAGCTCCAATTACGGTCTCCTCATTAATAACATATGTTTGGTAATTATTCCTAATTAATCAAACCTCAGTGTATTGTTGAAATTAATAATAAGCGTGAATATTTTCAATCTTAGATGCCCATGTGAGATTTTAATTCCCATCAAATGCCTGGATATCTCCACGTGTATTCAATTATTTGTTTAATCGGTTTTGGGGGAAAAATATAAAAGCTATTCTTCTTATCATAGAAAAAGTAGTTGCTTGTAAAATGATGTGTCAGTAATGTTATCATAATAAATTGATCTAATTCTTCTAATTATTTCGATTCAAACGTAAAATATGAGTTACCCGTTTGTTACTCGGAGCAAGCAACAAAAAAAAAAATACCTTCAAGAAACAAACATGTAAACTAATTTCTTTGAATAGTTGATGCTATGTTCTTTTGTTTGGTGTAACGTTTCGTAATTTGTTACTATGGTCGCGTGAATAAAGTGTGATACCATTTAATTCGCTATCAGATTAATACGGATCAATTTCCAAACTTCCGTTGTTAATGACGGGACCTAAATTGGCGATGTTAAGTGAAAAGCACATAATCAGATGGCTTCTTGTAATAGAAATACATTTCCGAAGCAGAAATTGACTTCATCTTCACATGCTAATATTTTATGACTGTGTTTACAACGGTCACTGCGTTGATTCTAAAGAACATCGGCCGAAGTCATGTCTTTATTAGGGTATTGAGTAAACAAACGGTGACTGTTGATAACCAAAAGCTTACTAGCCCGTCGGACTATTAACATTATGAAAGTTACTAGCCCGACGGGAAATCTACAAGCCTCGGGCTAGCGGACTACCGCTAATTTCGAGCCCTGCTGTGGTAAAATCATTTTGGATGATAAGGGTCTTGCTTACTGTGGTAAAATCATTTTGGATGATAAGGGTCTTGCTTACTGTGGTAAAATCAATTGCATCAAGCTTGAGTTGTTAAATACTTCCAGATTTTCAAGAACAAAAAAATACTTATTTTCCAAATTAAAAATGATAACTGCAAGCATTGACAACAATAGAGTCCAAATTATTTTTTAGCAAATAAATGAATTTCACTTTTTAAATGTATAGTAAAAACTTTGCTGCAGATGATAGCAAATACATGTGCAGTTTTAGACTATTTTTGCCAAGTCTTTGTGGGTAATTTTATAAAAGTTAATTACCGGTATATTGAATCGTGTGAAATATTGATTTGTTTTACTTTTCTGAATACTGTATGGAAGTCCCTATTCAACCCTGTTGAATTAGGTAGTGTTGCTTGTGCAAAATGTGTCCTTCAACCCCTTTTTTGCAGTAAGTTGAAACTAAACTATGCGGTTTCTTTCAGATGATGTGATCATTGTCAGTAAGAGCAGACATCAGAGAAAATTTAGTGGTGACGATGATGAGTTGGAGGATGTCACTAGGCGAAGACAACAGAGAAGATTTAGTGGTGGAGAGGAGGATGTAGAGGAAGAAGAAGACATTGTTAAACAGACTCGTTAATATTGATTACTATCAAAGGAGGGATGAAATTAATATTGGTGCAGTGTGTAATTATGTCCCAATTGTGATATCAGCATATGCTATGTCAACAAGACTACTTTGAATCCAATGTAGGAAAAACAGCTTTAAAAAATATGAAAAAATGGACTTTCTCACACTTTATTTTCTTGGCCATAAATAATGACCTAATATGTTTTCAGGCCATAATTTGTTACAGATTTTTAAACTTGTTTTTTTTTACACTTGTACTGTGTTTAAATTGAACCCACTTTATAAGTAAAGTTTGCTTGGTATTTGACCATATTAGATTTTGAAATCTGTACAATATTAAAAATAAATTAAAAATATTTAAAAACAGTTGGATTTAAGATAACATTGATGTAATTATTATGGAACAAAATCTAATAAGTATATTTGTGTATATATTTAATTGACACAGAATCGATACATGTACTTACAGGAATCTTTCAAATGTTACTTTGCGTTGTTTTCTTTTTCCTTTTTTATTTTGTTGACTTGGACAAAGTAATGTTTTACAGTCTAGTTTGTAATTACTTCAAATGAATAAATTCTGTAAATATGCAGGCACAGTACATGGTTCTGTCCACTGATGGAATTTTGTTACATGCACAAAATGATCAAATACTTTAATTGCTACAAACAACTAAACAGTTGTTATTCTTTACAAAGCTTTAGAACATCATACACTCTGTTTTCGTTACAGATCCAAGCAATTGTGTTTTTTTATATGCAGGTGCAGATACTCACCTTTTCTTTTTCAGCCAAAATAGTACACTTTTCAGTGTAAAATCAAAGAAATGTAATCATGTTTTGCAAAATAAAGACCCCATTTTAGACTTGAATGCTATATTTAAAAAAAAACCTGGATCAGCACCTGTCTTTGACATGGTTAATAAATGTAAAATTCTGAATAAAACCATGCACAGTTACAAAGTATAAAAGCAGTTAGATTTGATGTTGATTCCAACTGGAAACTGCACAGAACTAGATATGATATTATAAAGCGTGCCAGCAGATCAGGGTAAATGCAGTTTGTTAGATGTATTCAGTAGAACAAGCCATGTAGGTCCCGATAGACTGGTACAATATTTAATGGCAAATCGGGGCATGTAGAGTTTGATTATAGAACAAGTGATGTGGGCCCTGATCGACTGGTACAGTATATAATGGCAAATCGGGGCATGTAGAATTTGCAGTTTGTGTTTGTTCATTCATTCATTTGTTAATGTATTTGTTTGTTTTACCTCTAGTGAATTGTACCGTATTTTACATATGGGCAAGAAAATTTGTATTCAATGCATGTTGAGGAGTGTAGTTATACCAACATTACCTTATTGTCATACATGAGTGACATTTGTTCCATCTTTAATGTTATTTCACATGCACTTTTGAATTTTTTTTATATTGATGCATTTCAAAGTTAGTAACACAACTATATTGTAAGAAGTTATGTTGACTTTTGTATTTTCAGCAGTTTTTTTCATCTTGGGACCTAATTAATATAAACTTATGCAAAGCAACATGTTGACAAAAGAAACTAAGCTAATCTAGGTCGATGTAATCTTATTTTCATGCTTGAGTGAATTTTGTATTTTCAACCATTCATTACATCTTGGACTATTTCACCTGCACATATTTATGTTGATGAATCTGAGAAACTCATTTATATTGAAACTAAATCAGCATGACCTAATCTTCATGCTGCATTGATTTTTGTAACTTTTAATTATCCATTTCACTTACATCCTTACAAATTGGCATTTGAATCCATGTCAATTACAGTAACTCAACTTCATAAAGATTGGGTCAGAATTTCTAACACCTGTATGATAACGGTTTATTTTGACACATCTGTACAATATCGGACAAATGTATTGTTTTGACACATCTGTATTATTTTGTAAAAAAAGCTATTCCTTACATCTGTTACATTTTATTGTTGTAAAATCATATTTGTATAGAATAACGTCCATTGTATTGATAGTTATTCATATATCATATAAAATAGTTTTCATTATTCTGCCAGATAATAAACAAGAGTCAGTTCCTTTTTATTAGGTTCCTTTTTTTAGATTCAATCACATTCATGTCTATTTAGTATTAAAACTTGTATAAAGAGTAGTAAAACATCATGGTTTTTATAATAAAAAAAATTAAATTTATCACTAAATGTTGAGCTTGTGTTATCTTTTGTTTTACCAGAAACTTTCTCGAGTTAATAACACTTAGATGCAGCAGGTATTATAAATGATAGATAAACACACCTGTAAATACCCCGTGATTTTTATTTGTACATGTTTTGACCTTACTATGTAATATTTAAAATCCTGACCGTCCCTTCTAGAACTGATGCTTTCTTGAAAATGCAATTTAAATCCAAATTTGACCGGAAATGTGATTTTACCCAGGTATGGTCAGTTCAAACCATAAACATGATTTCTATCTCGGCATGCTCAGTTCAACAGCACGAGTAGGTTGTAGTCAAGATATATGGATAAAACCAGTAAGGAAAGGTTATTTAACCTGACAATGACCATTACCCTGCAGTGAAATAATCAGTTTAACAAAGGAATTATCAAACAATGTATCAAAACAGTACTATCTTGGACTTTCAAGAAAGTGAAATATTTTTATGCATTGCGTATTGCAGAAATCTGATATTTCATGTGCTTATTGTGGATAGTTTGACTGTGCAATGAAGTCAAAAGGCACACAGGGACTTTTTTTCTTCTTATTCTTTCCCAGAGGTCTTGGAGATATTTTGTAGTGTTAAGTCGCATGTCTTTAAGACTACAGATTTCTACTAAAATCACATAGGGCTTGATCTCATGTCTTTAGGACTAGAATTCTATTTAAATCACATAAGGCTTGATCTCATGTCTTTAGGACAAGATTTCTATTAAATCACATAGGGCTTGATCGTGTTTTTATGAGTACAGATTTCTACTAAAATCAAATAGGGCTTAATCTCATGTCTTTAGAACTACAGGTTTCTACTTGAATCACATAGGGATTTATCTCGTGTCTTTAGGACTAGATTTCTCTTACAACCACATAGGGCTTGATCTCGTGTCTTTAGGACAAGATTTCTATTAAAATTGCATAGGGCTCGATCTAGTGTCGTTATGACTACAGAATTCTGCTAAAATTACATAGAGCTTGATCTCATGTCTTTAGGACTACAGATTTCTACTAAAAATCACAGGGCTTTATCTTGTGTCTTTAGGACTACAGATTTCTACTCAAATCACATAGGGCTTGATCTAGTGTCTTTAGGACTTCAGATTTCTACTAAAATCACATAGGGTTTAATCTCACGTCTTCAAGACTACAGTTTTCTACTTGAATTACATAGGGCTTGATCTTGTGTCTTTAGGACTAGATTTCTATTAAAACCATATAGGACTTGATCTCATGTCTTTAGGACTAGATTTCTATTAAAACCACATAGGACTTGATCTCATGTCTTAAGGACTAGATTTCAATTAAAATCACATAGGGCTTGATCTCATGTCCATAGGACAAGATTTCTACTAAAATCACTTAGGGCTTTATCTCATGTCTTTGAGACTGCAGAGTTCTACTATAATCACATAGGGCTTGATCTCGTGTCTTTAAGACTACAGATTTCTACTAAAATCACTTATGGCTCGATCTAGTGTCGTTATAACTGCAGAATTCTGCTAAAATCACACAGAGCTTGATCTCATGTCTTTACAACTACAGATTTCTACTAAAATCACAGGGCTTGATCTTGTGTCTTTAGGACTACAGATTTCTACTAAAATCACATAGGGCTTTATCTCGTGTGTTTTAGGACTCCAAATTTCTACTAAAATCACATAGGGCTTGATCTCATGTCTTTAAGACTGCAGATTTCTACTTGAATCAAACGGGACTTGATCTCATATCTTGATGACTACATATTTCTACAAAATCACATAGGGCTTGATCTCATGTTTATAAAAGTTAGGAAAAACCGGTATGCAGTTTCAATAGCAGTTATACATTACCTACCAATATGTATTGATGACCTATTGGGACTTTTATTTCAGTTATACATTACCAACCAATATGTATTGATGACCTATTGGGACTTGTATTTCAGTTATACATTACCTACCAATATGTATTGATGACCTATTGGGACTTGTATTTCAGTTATACATTACCAACCAATATGTATTGATGACCTATTGGGACTTGTATTTCAGTTATACATTACCAACCAATATGTATTGATGACCTATTGGAACTTGTATTTCAGTTATACATTACCTACCAATATGTATTGATGACCAATTGGGACTTGTATTTCAGTTATACATTACCAACCAATATGTATTGATGACCTATTGGAACTTGTATTTCAGTTATACATTACCAACCAATATGTATTGATGACCAATTGGGACTTGTATTTCAGTTATACATTACCTACCAATATGTATTGATGACCAATTGGGACTTGTATTTCAGTTATACATTACCTACCCAGTGTATCCCCTAGGGGTGCAAGACTGAGGGTCAAAACTCGCCTCGATGTCAAAAGTGGGAGTCAAAATGAGTAAAAGACGAATTTTGGTATCAAAACTGGGGGTTGAATTAGAAATTTGGGGGTCTCTGAAGCGCAAATGAGGGTAAAGGGAAACACTGCCTACCAATATGTATTGATGACCTATTGGGACTTTTATTTCAGTTTGATGTCCAAGCTACATATCGTACATGATTCCAAACCTTTAGCTGCTCCATCATTCCTGGGTGGTTGGGAAATTTCACAGTTTTCCAAGTGAAAATGAGTTTGCTATACAGTGGAAATGGTAAAATATAAAATTATGTAGCAATTAAAAATAAAAATGTGTTGAACAAAAATCCAAGTGGAGCATTTTGTTGTAAAGATCACTTTTATTGGCTGCATGATAATTATGGTTTACTGGAGACTATTCAAGCTTCATTAGTGTGAGCTATGTACTCACATTTACACTGTTATTATTCTTGGATACTTTTTTATTTGCACAAATTATTCAAGACCTAGCTTAGCAAATGTCTATTTGTCTCATTAAAGCTCTTATTTATTTGTATATAAAGACTTTTCCAAACAAGCATTTGACTATGGGTTAAAGGTCATTCCATGGGCCCTCATTGTGACGGGCTTCTGGTTTCTAAACTTTTCTAAAACCTGGCGTGTTCTTCACAGTTGGAAGAGAACACTCATTTGTGCATGCAAAAATCTCTATTATCTGTCAGCTTTGCATTTGGTAGGGAATTCTGTCAAAATAGTGATATGTTGTAGCCACAAGGTTGACATAATTGGGTACTTGTAGCCACAAGGCTGTCATAATGGATATGTTGTAGCCACAATGCCATAATAAGAAGTGATATGTGTAGTAGCCACAATGCTGTCATAATGGTTTATTTGAAGCCACAAGGCCATGCCAAGAAGGGACATACAGTAACCACAAGGTTGTGGTATAACGGGGTATGTTGTAGCCACAAGTATTCATAATTTGGTATTTGTAGCCATGTGACTGTTATAATTGTGTATGTTTTAGCCACATGGCCATGCCAAGAAGGTACATACTGTAACCACAGGGTTGTTATAATGGGGTATACTGTAGCCACAAGGCTGTCATAATGTGGTATTTGTAGCCACAAGGCTGTCATAATAGGCATGGGATTGTGTGTATGAAAAGACCTTGGTATACAATAAAAAAAAAATAATGGGTTTTGTTGCCACAGAGTTACCCAGGGTGTAGGTATTTCAGACTTGGAGATTTTGCAATAACTTTTGTAAATAGCCGTGATGTTGGTGGGGCTTTCATCAGAGTTCGTAGCATTTGTAGTGACAATTCTCTCTAAAGTTATAATGAAAGGATAATATAAAGGATAATTCTCTCTATAGTTATAATGAAAGGATAATTCTCTCTATAGTTATAATGAAAGGATAATATAAAGGATAATTCTCTCTATAGTTATAATGACAGGATAATTCTCTCTATAGTTATAATGAAAGGATAATATAAAGGATAATTCTCTCTATAGTTATAATGAAAGGATAATATAAAGGATCATCTTTAGAGTACCATGATCAGAGCCCACCTCCTCACTGCTCAGTACCCTACACTGGCTATCCATTCAATACAGAATCAAAACAGAAAATGTGTTCTCTTTGCTACCTTTAACTGACGGACTCCAGTCCAACATACCTGTCTGGCCTCACTCATGTTTACACACCAGCAAGATACTTGCGCTCTTCTTCTGAAAATCGTATACTCAATGTTCCCACTATGAAAACGAAGTCATATGGACAAGGTTTTTTTGCATACCTGGACCCAGCAATGTGGAATGAATTGCCCATTGAAATTAGACACAAATGTTTTGTATCTTAAATATTTTCAGCATTTTTTGTTTTCCAGTTTCATGGTTTTTGTTATTTGTTTTTCTGTAGTCATATCATTATTGACGTAAAGTGCTTAGAGCTTCAAAAGATTAGACACTATACACAGTCCTCATTATTATTATTATAATTTTACACAATTTCATACCAAATTCTGACAATTGCCTACAATTATTTCTTAACAACCTGCCAATGCTAATGCAATTTTTAAATGATGCAGCAATACTAATTTGTTTAAATCAATGATTACAAAGCATGAAAAGAACTTCAAATCTGGGCAGGACAACTTGCAGAAAACGAAGGAATAGAAAAATTAAGAGTTTCATATTCTTTATTAAAATATGCACACTAGGCTACCAACAGTGTTGACCAGAAATGCAGTCATGTAATGTACTGAGATATTAGAGCTTTCCTTGTTGACATGAAATAACAAGCACAATGCACTGACAGCTTTCCTTATTAACATGAAATAACAAGCACAATGCACTGACAGAGCTTTCCATGTTGACATGAAATAACAAGCAAAATGCACTGACAGCTTTTCTTGTTGACATGAAATAACAAGCGTAATGCACTGACTGAGCTTTCCTTGTTAACATGAAATAACAAGCATAATGCACTTACAGCTTTCCTTGTTAACATGAAATAACAAGCATAATGCACTTACAGCTTTCCTTGTTGACATGAAATAACAAGCATAATGCACGGACAGCTTTCCTTGTTGACATGAAATAACAAGCATAATGTACTGACAGCTTTCCTTGTTGACATGAAATAACAAGCATAATGCACTGTCAGCTTTCCTTGTTGACATGAAATAACAAGCATAATGCACTGTCAGCTTTCCTTGTTGACATGAAATAACAAGCATAATGCACTGACAGCTTTCCTGGTTCACATGAAACGGCAAGCATGATCAACAGCAAAGACTCAATAGGAATATCCATGACTGTTTCTGTTGCATTTTAGTTATAGATCCAAGATTTAAACAGTGGCCATTTTGAAATGCCATCAAGCACATGCTACCTTACATCTTAATAATGTTACTATTTTAAACACATCATCACCAACAGCAACATATGCAGTAGCTGAATGAAAAACATTATTTTCTGCATTCAGACATTACATAAAAGGCATTCAAAATTAGAAGTGCAAGTTTTATTACATGTGACAGAATCAGGAAATTGGATCAGAAAATTTCACAATTTTGATCAGTGAAGTGGCATTTAAACATGAGATTTCCTATAACGTGAGTTTTATTTCAAGGTGTCTAAAACCAAATTAAATGCAATTTTTGCCATAATATGTACCCTTTCATATTAGAGTAAATATCAAGTTTGGAAATTGATTCAGATGGCAGTGTACAATAATAATTAATATCAGTGTTGGTATTGTTAATTAAACATTTAAGGAAGAGTTATATATATTCCCTAGTTTACTGTAAATAAATTTTATAAGATCCATAAGCATTTATGTTCCCTCACAAGTTTATTGCCTGGTGTCCACTGATGACATTCACTGTATTAACAGGCTCTCTTTCTGGTGTAGACTTCCATTATTTTTTATGGTGTCTGTATATGTCTGGTGATATCTTTTCTTTCCCCATATACTATTTTAAAATCCATTTTGCATGAAACTCACAATGCAAACTCAGGATGATTGACAGTCACCGTCACTGACTCTTCTTTCCAAGTATTGTTGGACTTGTAATATGTTTTTACCAGTTTTTTTTATAAGACAGGGAGAAAGCACATTTTTCTACATTGGACACGAGTTCATCTCAAGGAGATACAGAGCTTCATTTAAATATTCCTCTTAAAACATCTTCAAAACAACACAATTTTAAAAAAATGAAAACTGTATACAAATGTTTCAGCACAAATTTTTTTTGAGCTGATCTCATTATTATCTCACTTCAGGCTACACCAAAGGCAGGGCAATTTAAATTCAAAAGACTTGTATGCAATAATGGGCCATCCTTGATCCCATTACCACTTATAACACCTCATTAAAAATAGCCCCCCTTTGGCAAAAACTCTTTAAATTACAACAGTAAAACAATATGTTCACAGCTTGCTGCACATATGTCAGTTATTGCATAACAATTCTTAATTAGTAATCACTCAGTATGCATCTCTTCACTAGTTGTTGCATAACAATTCTTAATTAGTAATAACTCAGTATGCATCTCTTCACTAGTTGTTGCATAACAATTCTTAATTAGTAGTCACTCAGTATGCATCTCTTCACTAGTTGTTGCATAACAATTCTTAATTAGTAATCACTCAGTATGCATCATCACGATACACTGCAGTTACAAAATTAAACATAGCATAACAATTCTTAATTAGTAATCACTCAGTATGCATCATCACGATACACTGCAGTTACAAAATTAAACATAATCAGTGGTTGATGCTAATGACCAATATTCATGTACCTCTTCTATATTCCAAATATGATTCCATCAATTAATTAATTTTATTTTAAAGTATCTGTTCCTGTTATTATTTCAGAAGGGTAATGCATAACAATTCTTAATTAGTAATCACTCAGTATGCATCTTTTCACTAGTTGTTGCATAACAATTCTTAATTAGTAATCACTCAGTATGCATCTCTTCACTAGTTGTTGCATAACAATTTTTAGTTGGTAATCAATGATAAGTCTAGTTAAACTGCAAAAAAAACAAAGATCCTGATTTTCCATAACAGTGCCTGCATGACTATGGTCTATGTTGTTTGTTCTACTAATTAACAAACTGCACAGACCCAGATCTACTGGTGCTTTATGTGCTGGCAGATCTGAATCTGTTTAGTCTGAAGTTGGACTTCTCTTTGAAATGAGCATATATGGTACCTCTGATTTTCTTTCAGAGACCGCTCTGGTGGCCTAGTGGTCAGAGTGTCCATCGTGGAAGCAGGAGGTCATGGGTTTGATCCCCGGATGAGTCATACTGATGACTTACATAAATGCTCCTAATGCAAAGTAATAACTTGGATATAGAATACATTTATCATGGTACACAATTCCTAAGATATAACTATTAGTATAACACACCAAAATACTGTTACTCTGCACACAATATATATTGTTATCTAACTTTTCAACTTAAAACCGAGTTGTAGGTAATCTTGAAGGTTTCTGAGCCACATTTTTGCTATCTCTGAGATCCTTTCCAGCTGTTTCTGTAGAAAATCCAAAAGTACAGAGAAACTGGAGCACAAAGCAACAAGCCCAAACAATCGGGTACAACCATGAAATGTTGGATGAAAGAATTGATGCACCCACAAAAGGAGTTATAAGTCCTGGTACAGATATTACACTTTTCACCCAAGCCATAGCAATGCTACGAATATCAGTTGGGTATACCTCTGAAGTATATGTATTCAGTATCGAGTAAATTGGCACCATGAAAAAGTAAACTACTATAACACAAACAGCTTTCAAAAAGTCCAGATTTATAAATGCAAAAAGAACAAGTGTGATTATGGTTCCAATGGAGAAGAAGCGTAAACATTTAATTCTGCCTAGCATGTGGGGTTCGATAAGAATCATTGCCAGGCAGAGTCCTGGGAGTTCTCCAATAAACACTGTAAACATATTGAAATATGGATTGATGCCAAGGGAACCCATATACTCTGGCAAATATATTGTAACACCCCAATAGCCTGTTGACTGAAAAAACCACACAAGTGAGGAAAATATAGTCTTCTTTAGCACAGGTGCCTTGAATAATTCCAGTAATTTTCCTCTCTCCTGACTTGGTGGACAAATTATCTCCCCTGAATAATGGAAACAAAAAGGATTAGAAGTATATAACATAATTATTATATATGACAGTATTGACAACAAAACACAAACAAACTGATAATTTTGCTGCAGATGAACATAATTTAATACAGCCATGCATATTTTACTACGTGTATAGTAATAGTATTTTACTATATTTTGTACTACTGACTCACAACTTTATGTAATACTGCTTTGTTTTCAGTTTATTATGTTATACTAACTTTACTTTAGTTTACTATAAATAATACTGACTCATGGTCCATTTTACAAAATTTAATACCAAGTCATATTTACAGTTACTATTATATTGCCTCATCTTCACATTTTATTCCATATAATACTGGTTCATTTTCACATTTTATTCCATATAATACTGGCTCATCTTCACATTTTATTATATATAATACTGGCTCATCTTCACATTTTATTATATATAATACTGACTCATCTTCACATTTTATTATATATAATACTGACTCATCTTCCCATTTTATTCCATATAATACTGACTCATCTTCACATTTTATTGTCGCTTAAGTGCTTACTTAAGCATGGTTTATGCACAGCAATATGTGACCCACTCACTACCTTTCTCGCAAATAGTCCGCATTGATATGCATGAGATGTATTAATACAGCACTTGCCGGCCAATCGGAACAGACCCAGCTGTCATGTACAGCGTCCTTTGTTCTCAGTTGTTTTGGTTTAGAGCTGATAGCGACAGCGCGCTTAATTCGGTTGGAAAAACTTATTTCATTTGGAAAAACTCTGTGCACTTTGATTCATTTCAGCAACATATACTTATCGTACTTGAGATATAATTCCCAGTTTATATCTTCCTGTTTCGGGATTCAGCTAGTGTTTAATTGCCATTTCATTGGACCATCCGCCATTTTACTTTGTTTAGAAACAATGGCGTCACGCTCGTCAAAACAAAGGTCAGTCCCATACGATCTGGACAATCCGTACAACTGGACAACACTTTATTTGAAGCGGAAACTGGAATCTATAGGTATTAAGGTGTCATCTGTTCTCCCGAAGCACGCCTTGCGACAATTATACATCGATAATGCGCCTTCCACGACTTCGCGGCCTGCTGATCATGTACAGAGACAATCGAGGGACAGTCCATCACCTCACGCTCACCTCAGCATACGTCCTTTGGAAGAAGTAGCATCCCCCCTTCCTCAGCCAACTACACGTCGAAGTCGCCGTAGCGCGACAATTGTTCATGCTAATGCGGCAGAGGTTGCTCATGCAGCGGGAACAGCCGTACAATGTAGTATTCCGGAAGTAAGGGCTACATCAAATATGGCCGACGTTGCCGAAAACCAGTTATCTTCGGACAATATAATAACATCTATCCACTCCATGCAGCGTTCTATCGCTGACTTAACAAATTCGCTTACCACCATTATGGCACGACAGCAAACGTCTTCTTCGGAGGTTTCCTTCAGCGACTCCACGCATTTCACGACATTGCCAGCAGCCCAGCCTGTGACGGCAGTCGATCAGCTGATGCAATCCCACGGAGTTTCGCCAGAAATACTACCAGCCATCGACGTAGTGTCCGAAAGCCAGAGAAAACAGATTCTCGAGGGTAAGCACGTCAATCTTGCTACTCTTTTGCTACCCCACTTTGAACTGGATATATCAAATCCGGACGACAAGGCCGCGAAGTATGATCCTAGATTACTTAAGCATCTCAGTCTAAGTGAGTTTATAACGGCTTTCGGGAAATATAAACGTATCATCTGTTCAGTTTACCCCAACAGACGACACGAATTGGATATGTACGAGGCCGACATTATAAAAATTTCAAATGCGTATGGGGACATTTTCTATGACTACCATAATGTCTACTCCAGTCAAGCTGCTATTGCACTTCGCGACTACAAACTAAAAGTCAACTGGGCTATTAGGGATCAGGCAACTCTTCAGCTGTTGATTGGCGGCCGAAAAACAAAGTCATGTAACATCTGCAATTCTGTCGCTCACTCTATCGATTTTTGTCCACAAACAACGCGCACTGCAATGCCCATGGTGAATCTTGGCAACAGGAGAAAAACAGATATTGACAAGTACGGTCGGCCTAGACAGATGATGGATGGGAAAGAACTTTGTAATAATTTTAATTCCATACGCGGTTGCCATCGTACTAATTGCCAGTTCTTGCATACCTGCCATCAATGCAGGGCCGATTCGCGTGGGGCAACTGCATGCCCAAACAATACACAAAAAGTTTTTCCTAGCACTGGTACATGCAATATCAATGCCCCTAGTAAATCAGCACCAGATAAGATGAAACAAATCTGACAGACTGTCATGCCATATGCTTCCACTCCCATTGATATTAACCGATTGCAACATGAACTACTTCATCATCCAGATCAGAACTTCGTCCGATATTTATCTTCCGGTCTGAAACACGGTTTCGACACTATGGTGAAAACAACTAGCTTGCCTACAAAAGAGTGCAAGAACTTGCTTTCTGCACGTAAACAACCATATATTGTGGATCAGTTATTGGCAAAGGTATGTGCCAAAGGTTTTATGCATGGCCCTTTTCCATCTCCACCATATCAAGAATATAGAGTCAGTCCTATCGGCATTGCAGAGGGGAAATATTAAAAAAAGAAGAGACTTATCATTGACCTGTCCTCCCTCCATGGCAATAATGTGCATACAAGTATAAATGAGCTCATCAACAAGGATAGATGCTCCCTAAGCTACGTAAAAATTGATGATGCTATTAGAATTATTCGGAGTTTGGGTAAGGGAGCAATCATGTGTAAAACTGATATTTCAGACGCTTTCAAACAGATTCCCATTGCACCTTCCCAATGGCACTTGTTCTGTGTAAAATGGAGAGGAAATTATTATGTTTGTGTTCGCCTCCCTTTTGGATCACGTTCAAGTCCACAATTATTTGATACTTTGTCTCAAGCGATTTGTTGGATAGCAAAGCATAATTATGGTATGGACAACATCTTGCACCTCCTTGACGATTTTCTTACAATAGATCCTCCTTCTGCATGTGGCGAGAGGACGATGGCTTTGTTGACTCTCAACAGTCTTATGGACCTGGATGAAGAGGTAAACTTGTTATGGAACCAGGCTTTAAGCCCTGCAACACAAATCGCCTACAACTCTGCATTCAATGAGTTTAGGACCTTCATGCTGATGTGTGGCTTTGCCTCGCACATGCAACTATTGCCAGATATTACGGAGAACACCTTAATATACTTTGTTACACATTCTGCAAGAGCCCTCAACTTGAAGCATTCTACAATAAAATTATACTTATGTGGCATTAGGTTCAAGTACATGCAGGCTGGTGTTCAATCACCATTCACGACAGACAGAAAAAATATGCCACGTCTTGCCACCATCCTAAAGGCCATAAAAAAAAACCAAGGTACATCGGCAAAACTAAGGAAGCCTATTACATACAATATTCTGACAAGCATTTGTACTGTGTTGCGAGGAGGAGTGTTTGACGCACACACAGATTTGTTGTTGTTGACTGTCTGCATAGTTGCTTTCTTCGGATTTCTCAGATGTGGGGGAATTCATTATTAGGGATTTCTTCAGCTACTTCAGCAGCAGCTGCCCATCTGGAAGATCATATGATCAAAGTTCTCGGCCGGTGGTCTTCAGATTGTTACTCTAGATACATTCGCACACCCCCGGGTACTATTAGGTCAGCGCAGAGGGCCATGGCAATGGATGCGGATAGTACTACACATTGATCAGGACATGCTGCATTCAACAGAGATCATGTTTTTGGATCTAGTTCAACGCTACTGTACCAGGGATGTATTTCCCGGGATTCCAGTTTCCATAGTCGTGCATTGTGTTTCTATATTCATTGTGTTCGGAGTTTCTGCACGCGTGTGATACCAGTGTTATTTGTGTGGCACTTGTGCCTATCAATTGTGTGGTGTGATATAGTAGTGCATTGTGTTTCTATATTCATTGTGTTCGGAGTTTCTGCACGCGTGTGATACCAGTGTTATTTGTGTGGCACTTGTGCCTATCAATTGTGTGGTGTGATACCAGTGTTATTTGGACGTCACTTGTGCATGTCCATTAGATGGGAGTTCTGCAAGCGTGTGTTGCTAGTGTTCTTCGTGTGGCACTTGTGCATTTCCATCATTTCATAGCCATACATGCATTCAGTGGTTTATTCCTGGAAATTCTCAGGTTATTCTTCTCACCAATTTCATGGATGCGATCATCTAGCTTCTCTCCGAATTGAATGGAATAACTTCGTCATTCCCATTCTCAAGTTTATCTTTGCTGTATTCCAAGATGTACTCGGCACCACTCATTGACTTTTCTATATGCAGGTGTCCGTTTTTATACATTATTGTTGCTATGCTGATTGTGTAAAACATATATATATATATATCAATTTTTTTTTTTCTTTTCATGGAACGAAGGCTTCCCCACTATTTACATTCTTGGGGGACAACATCTGCTGCGCATATGTTTTCTTTGGGCATTCACTTCATTCCATTTCGTTATTCACCCAAGAATCTAATGTCAGCACTATATGGTGTATTCATACTAAACCATTGAGTGAAGTCCACACAGCTGCCGCTGTCATCCCAACCTACGTTGGACAGCCCAGTCTTCACTGTGCTCCTTCAGTTTCCACTGAAGGAACTTTACTCAAGGGTTATCCATAACATTCTGTAAGGGAGTTTCACAGACCAGCTGTGACCTCTGTACAACCACGTTGTGCCATTCAGTAGCCAATCACTCACTGACAGAATGAACCAAAACGGCTTCATAAGTAGCAGCAGATAGTCCTCCTAGCCAAAGAGTATAATTATCAATAAAAACTTAACTGAACATGTGTTTTGTTGTGTATAAATTATATATAATACTGGCTCATCTTCACATTTTATTCCATATAATAGTGGCTCATCTTCACATTTGATTCCATATAATACTGGCTCATCTTTACATTTTATTCCATATAATACTGGCTCATCTTTACATTTTATTATATATAATACTGGCTCATCTTCACATTTTATTATATATAATACTGACTCATCTTCCCATTTTATTCCATATAATACTGACTCATCTTCACATTTTATTCCATATAATACTGACTCATCTTCACATTTTATTATATATAATACTGGCTCATCTTCACATTTTATTCCATATAATAGTGGCTCATCTTCACATTTGATTCCATATAATACTGACTCATCTTTACATTTTATTCCATATAATACTGGCTCATCTTCACATTTTATTATATATAATACTGGCTCATCTTCACATTTTATTATATATAATACTGACTCATCTTCCCATTTTAATCCATATAATACTGACTCATCTTCACATTTTATTATATATAATACTGGCTCATCTTCACATTTTATTCCATATAATAGTGACTCATCTTCACATTTGATTCCATATAATACTGGTTCATTTTCACATTTTATTCCATATAATACTGGTTCATTTTCACATTTTATTCCATATAATACTGACTCATCTTCCCATTTTATTATATATCTAATACTGGCTCATCTTCTCATTTTATTATATATAATACTGACTCATCTTCCCATTTTATTATATATAATACTGGCTCATCTTCACATTTTATTGCATATAATAGTGGCTCATCTTCACATTTGATTCCATATACTACTGGCTCATCTTCACATATTATTCCATATAATATTGGCTCATCTTCACGTTAGATATAATACTGACTCATTTTCACATTGTATTGTTAGAGCATCCGCAGCAGAAGTGGTAGCTCATGGGTTCGATCTCCGGCTGAGTCATACCAATGACTTACAAAAATGGTACTAACAGCTGACTCGCTTGACGCTCAGCATTAAGAGGTTAGTGTTAGGACTGGTCAGTCTGGTGTCAGGATAATGTGACTGGGTGGGACATCATGTTACATGTCTGTGGCATTATGCCCCAGGGCTAGACATCACTATAAACTGCCTATATTCAGACATCGTAGCGATATGACTGAAAAATTGTTAAAGCTACGTTAAAAATCCTAATCAAACGTTAAAACTATGTTACAAATCCTAATCAAACAAACAAACAAACAAAATCCTTTTGTATTATATACAGTACAATGTTGCCTAACCTTCGTATTTTACAGGTAATACTGACTTGAATTCATTTTACTGGTAATACTGACTTGAATTCATTTTACAGGTAATACTGACTTGAATTCATTTTACAGGTAATACTGACTTGAATTCATTTTACTAGTTGAAACCTTGATTATTACTCACATTTCACTAAAGTAATACTGACTTGTCTTTGCATGTTATGGTCTGTAATTCTACCTAATTTTCATTTACTTCGATTGGAGTTGAAGTCCTGGCCTTATTTACAAACTTAAAGTCTTGTGGAAGTGAAACTGATTACAATTCAATGGAATTTTCCATGTAAAATAACTCACATCCTGGATGTTCAATTGTGTCTTATGGCTAGTGAAATTAGCATATATTGAATGTACGGACTCGTGTTTGCATTTTACTGTATGTATTATAATACTGACTTGAGTTGACTTTTTATTACAATCTTGATCTAGCAATGGAAATTTTTTTAAAAACAGTTTTTCAAAAACACCTGTATCTAAGATCATCTTTCACACTTGACAAGGAATATGTAGGAGTGGATAAATAATTGAATAAAATAGAATTAAATTGATAAACGTGGCTACTTTTTTATATTCCTGATTGGTGCTGTTCTCAAAAACTAGTCACTGCAAGATGCTTGCGGCCTGTCCAGGCATTTTCAGCTGGGTACAGTCACTTTTTCAGGCAAACTCTTTATAAAAGATGCATGCACTCCACTAATTCTTGTAAGACAAATTTCTACTGCAAGTAAAAACAAGGTCTTAGCACATAAATTCCAATGCCCTTGCCAAAATTACAACCCTTGAAGTTGCTAATAATACACAAACTGGAATGGAAAAAGACCAATTTACCAGCCCACTTATGATCTTTTGAAGTAGCCTCAAAGTAAAAGAACATTGTGACAAACTAAAGTCTTTAAATAACAGAAAAAAGTATATAAAAAAAATTGTCAAATTCATAAAATAATTATTTTTGCCTAGAAAACAAAGTAGAAATTAAAAAGCTTTGTTTATAGTAATGCACATAAAATCCCAAATAGACCAAAAATGTTGGATCACCAGTCCTAATGAATAAAGTTCTAATTCCAGTGGTGTAGACCTGATGAATAAAGTTCTAATTCAGTGGTGTTCAATTTAAGAGCATACATTCATCTGTAGTTTGCATGTACTAATTTACTAGTGGCCTGAAATGTGATGACGTGCTAACAATCTTCCAATTAATCATAATATAATCCAAGAAGTCCTTTTTGAATTCACTATAATTCCAAATGAAAGCTTCTAACCATTAATATTATTTAAGACCAGTGAATACATAATTTGAATAAATAAATTCTGACCAAATGAAATACTGAATACAACAATAAGACTGATTTCTGCTCTAGATGTTACTGCAGAAATTAATAATTTTTCGAGTAAACATGATATAAAAACAGTTTAAGAAACCTATGAAATGCCGGATGTAGGACAAAGATCATTTTATTAATTAGCAAACATGTTAATATACATAGGCTGATTTACCATGATATAAATTTGGTGGTAATTTATCAATCAGTGAATTGTTAATATACGTTGGCTGATATACCATATAAATTTGGTGATAATTTATTAATTAGTGAATTGTTAATATACGTAGGATAATTTACTATGATATTAATTTGGTGGTAATTTATTATTTAATGAATTGTTAATATAAGTAGGCTGATATACCATATAAATTTGGTGGTAATTTATTAATTAGCGAATTGATAATATACGTAGGCTGATATACCATATAAATCCGATGGTAATTTAGCAATCAACCAGATGATAACAGATAAGCTTCTATACCATTATTTTGTCTTACAGTATTAATATGTTAAGATTTTAAACAATCCAACACTTCAAGCAAAATATGTTTCGGTCTTGACATAAAAATAATAATGTAAACATATTACCTCTAGGCATGCTTGTTTTATTTTGACGAGCAATAGTTGACAGTACATGTAATGCCTCCTTCTTCCTCCCGCTGACAAAAAGATATCGAGGAGACTCGTAACTGATAAAGAATCTGCAGATGAATACAAGAAAAGATGGGATTGAGCATGCTCCAACAAAAGTCCGCCATCCATAAGTAGGTAGAAGCCACCATGCTAAACCGCCAGCCAATACAGCTCCAAGTGCACCACAGAATGTTATAACCACCATAAAGCTGCCACGGTTCCTTCGAGGTAGGCATTCTGCCAAAGGAATGAACATGAACATTAATGGCATTAAACATTTAGAACAAAGTACAAGTATTAAATACTAAACAAAGTCTTTTTAATTAATGAAGTTTGCTCTGTTCTGAATTCCATTTATGAAAGTTGACTTCATATTACGTCATTATTGACCCGAATAGAGTTTGGGGTCTTCATACAAACATCAGTGTACTAGTCTACTTCATATTACGTCATTATTGACCCGAATAGAGTTTGGGGTCTTCATACAAACATCAGTGTACTAGTCTATAGCTGCTGTATCATCCCATCAAGAATGTGTTCAATGAACAGGGATGTCCACCCATAATGCCTGGAAATAGACCTAACTGAAAATAGATAAATGTACCGACTTGGGTAACATTATACGCTTTAACCCTTCTTGTTGTGAACACATTTTGGGCTATTGTGACTATCAGTGAATGTGCTGCTAATAACTAAAGTTCACTTATGCAATATAGTTTTTTTATCTATCCATACAACCATATCTACCCAGTACTCCAACACCAGTGGGTGAACATTCACCAACATAGGTTATCCGTGTAGTAACTATTGATGAAAAGTGGTATGATTTTTGGACAACTTCCCTTATCTGGGTAGGGGAAGGGCAATGTATTTGGAATCATATTTTATGGCACAGTAACACAAGTAGATTAATTAGTGCCGGGATAATTTGAATAAAGTGCCTGCCCTATATGCACTAAAGTAAATCATTTTGGCTTATCTAATGGTAGAATTTGTTATATTGGGCTTATTCTATTTGGGACCTCAGTAAGATTACCATACATTAACAATTAACTATAGTATCCTATTGAAATGGGCATTTGATTATTATTATTATTATTATTATTATTATTAGCTTCAACCTGAAAGTCATCAAATGGTATGATACTACAGATGTAACCTGTACCCCTTGCAATTAACAGAGCAGTTCTGAACCTTGGCCTTTAAAAAAATGAATACCTGTATTTGCAAATCCATTGCTCTTTGATGATGCAATAAATAAGGCCTGTAATTTTCATACATATACAACTCTGACTTTCTGGTGCTTTCAGGTTAAAGTCTAATCAAAGTGTAGTTGTTAGGAACAACCATACTTATCACAGACCTACTGTGTTGAGTAGAAAATGCAAGATTAAAGGAGGCATTTAATTATTGCAAGATCATTAATTTATAATTTAACATCATAGGTTACATTAGGTTACTAGTTTACTGTTTTGTAGGGTGAAGTATAGTCTATAATACAGAAAATTCTTCCCTTTTTCTAAATAGCCCCACCCCCTACATAGTCTTTTTTTTTTAAAATGTGTAATATCATGTATTTATGAGGAATTGTTAAAAAGAAAAGATTTTCTACTGGTATATGTATATTGTTTCTGTATCGTTACATTCTGTATGATCCATACAATAAAATAGATCCACATTAACGGCAAGGAGTGACATAATATAAATTTGTCACATGCTAATACCTGTAATGATACACGACCTATGATATATATATATATATATATATATATATATATATATATATATATATTGTTACGTGCTTAGGCTCGAATAAACAGCAACATAGAAAGAGTGAAAATAACAAGCTTGTAAAAACTTAATAAACAATTTATTGAGCACAAATATTTTCCAGAAAAGAAAAATAAGCTTACGGTTTTAAGAATCAATTCCCAAAATTAATCCAAAAATAACTCAAAATATAATCCACTAGTGAAATTGCACAAGTCCTGGTAATAAAATGTCCTAATAATTCCAAGTTCGAATCTTAGTGAAGCATC
Source organism: Unio delphinus (assembly GCA_029339505.1). Lineage (NCBI taxonomy): Eukaryota > Metazoa > Mollusca > Bivalvia > Unionida > Unionidae > Unio > Unio delphinus. The sequence continues at coordinate 2,033,160 of JAQISU010000115.1, read as the reverse complement.
CAATATGGAAGACGATGTCACGTGATGAAGTCAGTTCTGGTATTATGAAATTCAATGAGCACAATTATTTTCCAGATAGATAACAAAATAAATCCTCTTGATCCAAACGAATTGAAATAATTTCCAGTACAAGGTAATTTAAAATAACTCAACGATACAACTTAATATTCTAACAGCCCAACTTCTACTATATAGTTCGCTCCAAAACATAATTTATATACCTGTTTTTACGTAAACAAGGGGTCACATGATCTTCTAGAATCTTTAGAACAAATTTACATTAAAAAAATCTCCTACACACCGTATGACCCAGATGAGAATCAGTTATTTTTACTCTCAAGAACTAAAAATAGAAAGATGTTTATAACAAAGCTCCATAATGTCATTGAATCAACCAATCATTTTAAAAGCTTATTTACAACTCTGAAGCCAGGTCAGAAATGAGGTCAACATCTGGTGTTTATTTGTAGAGTACAGGTCATCCCCCAATGAATGAATCTTAAACTTAAAATGTCAAATTTGAATCTGACAAACAAACAATTAAAACAAAAATAAATGACTTAAATATACATAACAATATATATATATATATATATATATATATATATATATATATATAATCTTCAGGCACCAGTTTCATTTGGCAAGGATGTATGGAGAATGTATGGAGATTTTGTTCGTATAACAACTGATGTTTGTGTGTGCTTCTGCCTTCTCTTAAATGACCTTCAGCTATGTTAAAGTCTGCTTCAAATGACAACAAGAGGAATCTTGATTTGTGTTCAACATTTTGATGTGTCACTATTTATTATTAATTTAGATAGATATATACCAGGGTACAAACCTAAAAGTAATACAAAGTCGACAGCTTCTAGTCCACCATTTCCAAGCGACACCAGTGACCGTATTAAGACAAGGAACCAAAACGTTGGAGAGAATGCTGAAATAAGCCCAAACACCGCCACTATGGCTGTTGCAATAATGAAGGGTTTCTGTCGCCCATATCGGTCACTTATTATCCCAAAAGTAAAGCTACCAATTATACCAGTAATTCCACTGACAAAAGGAAGCATGGCAAATGTCATGCGCATCAAACTCCATTCCTTGGTAACTGGCTCACTAAGAAAGACGAACACCATTATCTCAGAACATACAGCAAGATAGCCCCCGCCAGCGAGTAGCAGCATTCTCCACTGAAAAGGACCGACTTTGAGTTGAGTTAGAACATCATCCAGGTGTATTTCTTCAGAATCAGTGTCAAGGAGAGGTGCTTGTCCGTTTTGCATTGTTTCGTGGGTCTCTATGTCGTTATTAATGTTTTCTGAAGATTCGCCGGCTACAGCAGCACGAGAACAGGCCATGCTTGTTTGTTTACAGGTTTAGTATAGACTGGTGGCGAGTGCCTAGCTTATAATATCATGTTACATGTTTAAAAACCGAGAATCACTCAGTTTACATCGGCACAAGAGTCTCCCTAAGACGAAAATGCATGGACTATATCCATTCTGAGGAAAATGCACGTATTTACCAAAGGTGTTAAGAAAGTAGGAAATACGAGACACATAAAACCGTTTTTTGACCACGTTTCTTCCTCTGACCTTGAAGTGACTGAAGGTGTCAAAAGGACGAAAGAACTTTGTTGGTCGACTGCCGTGAACTCCGGATGGTAAGAAAATTGTGCACAGTAGTAACGAATCACGTTTTAGTTTATGCACTGTTAAGACCATACAAATTGGTTGAATGCAAGATTCCAGTAAAGATATGACAACAAACGTGCGTATTTTCGAGAGATCCATCATTGTTTACAATTCGTAGTTCATGTTTATGTTATATTCCATAATTGAGGGACCATTTATTATTATTCAATTTGTTCTCTTAATTTCCTTTGACCTTTCCCACCCCATTTTATGTATTGTGATATTTATCAAATGTCAGAATATACTATATGGGATGGTAAAGGTCAGAATAAACTGAAACAAATTCATATGCGAACAAGTAAAACATCATGTAAGCATTTGGCACCAATTTCAGCAATGGGTTTCATTTTTTAAGAATTTATTTTGATTTTCATACATCCATGGACCATGCTGTAAGGAAAATGTGACTGCGTGGGGCATTATGCTACATGTCTGCAGCATGATGCCCCAGTGTTAGAAATCACTATAAACTGCCTCAAAAACTAGTTAAAAATCCTAATCACACACACACACTTGTGTTAAAAAATATTCATACTATTGAGTTATTTGTTATGATAGACCTGGCATCATCTTTCCTTGACCATGTTTAGTACCTGGCCATCATTGTAGAATTCCATAAGCAATTAGAAGTTTTCGTGCTGGAAATTGATATTTTAGGTACAGACCATGATTTAGAAATGACCTTGGATAACCTATATTTAGTACACAGGAGTCTGGCGTTTTATCAGTAAAGTACAGTGAAATCTCTTCATGACATGGAATCACCTTATAGATAATATAAATAAACACAATGAGTGCAAGCATGACCACATCACTCTGCTCGATTATACTTTTTCTCACACATCTCTTATTGCTTCAGAAAAAGACTGAAAAACTACACAAAAGATGTACCAACACATAATTCTTGGATGACCATGTCATTAATTCATCCAGTGAATTAATTTTCACCATTATGGCAAAATACACCAGCCTTTCTTCTAGAACCATCAGACGGAAGTAGCCCATTCTACCACAGGCTGAATAACATGTTGAAAGTATTTCACAAGAAAATATGTTTAACTTGCTTTTATTTCAGATTGTATCATTTGATAATTGTTTATAAATTTCCAAAACAGAAATATGTAAAGTTTGGATAGTGGAAATAATGCTTGATAACATCACACTTCAAATATTAAAGATTGATGCTGGCCCACATAGATCTGAAAATGTGTTTGATCGACTTCCTTGAGATTCCCACCTAGTAAGAGCATCTTTTGTTTGTGTTGAAGTTTTTTTAGAAACAGAAAATAATAGTGAAGAAGAAAATATATTTGTACGAGATATGTTCTATTTAATATGATCATGATAATAATGATAAAGAGAAAAAAAATAGTAGGAATACTTTATACCGCTGACTAACCATTGATGATGATGTGTGTCTGTCAGAGAGAGACAGACAGAGATAGAGATGGTGATGATGATGATGCAGATAATACAAAATACTAAAATTATCAGAATTAATGTGTATAAATTGTGAGGACTCTCTTTACTAGTTTTCTATCATTACCTCTTTACTAGCTTTCTATCATGACCTCTTTTCTAGTTTTCTATCATGACCTCTTTTCTAGTTTTCTATCATGATTCATGACTTCTTTTCTAGTTTTCTATCATGACCTCTTTTCTAGTTTTCTATCATGACCTCTTTTCTAGTTTTCTTTCATGACCTCTTTACTATTTTTCTATCATGACATCTTTATTAGTTTTCTTAGCTGAGGGTCCTATTGATTCTATGCCATTTCCTCCAGATGCCATATATATCCACATCTCTGTCACTGCAATTTGTTAGGAGTAATTTTCCAAAAGAGAGTTACCAGTCAGCCAACTGTGCCTTTCTTCCACTGCTGACCCTAACACTTTTTCAACCATGGTAAAAAAAATAATATAAATTTAAAAAATCATATTAAATATAAATAATGTCTTCTTTTTAAAAAAACAATTAAACAATCTGCCTACAATAATTTTAAAACAAACAAGTGTTGTGCCTTGGCATATCAGAATCTTTGTTGTTTGCAGAGTAGAGATCTACATGTACTTAATACTTCATTTTGTGATTACAGTAGTGGTAGCTATGAGGGTTTCGTCATCAGCACATTGGCAGTCTTCCTCATTGTCACCATAACACAGGAGTATACATAGAAAATTACTAAGAACAGAATCTCCATATAATACTGTAGACCTTCAAATGTATCCAAACCTACCCTATTTTAATGGTCCCCACCAGACTAAGGTTCATTTACAACATAATTGGTGTAATTCAGCAATTAATTAAATTACATTGTAATTTTGATTGAACATAACTGCTAAAATATAATTTTAATTGAATTTTACTGCTATGTTGTAATTGTATTTAAAGGTCCAGGTTTGCATAATTGATCAGTTACAAGTCAATTACAAAAGCAAAGTTAAATGCATTTTTGTAAAATTCAAAACAAATTATAAAAATTGAGAAAATATTTGTCTCAACCTGATGTGTTATTAGGATTTAACCTAAATACAGGCATTAATATAGAACTAGCAATATGGCTAAATCTTTTGACAAGAAAACTTTGTATATAATTTTATATATGTGGATTGCAGAATTTGTTTTGTTTCTTTTTTGGCAGAAAAAGTAATTCTATTTGTAACTGACAATAATAATTGTAATTGAACAGCAGAGTAATTGAAATTGACATCTGCAAGCACATTATAATTTTAATTGTAATTTTTGTAATTTATACAAGTAATTGAACCCATGTCTGGTCCCCATCCTAAAATATTTTATTATGTATGGGGGGGGGGGGAGTATCTGACCATGCTGGGTATTTCACCTTCAGACCATCAACTTTCTCTTAGAAAGTTGGATTTAAACAAGTAACATAAAACGATTACAAATGACTTTCAAACACGACATACAAGAATAAGCATGCTTTGATTTATAGCAAAAGTGTCACTCTGTTATATCCATTATATTACTGGAAACAAATTACCTTGAGGTAAAAGAGAACAAAATATCCAGACTCTAATAAAAATCCTAAACCCATTACACCTGGTAGACCCCTTGTATGTGTATTTGTTACTGAGCAACATAATCACAGGTCAAGGGTCATGTGTGCTATTTCTTAACACATTGAATATCTGAAGCTGCATGTACATCACTACATTATGTGATCTGGTACTATTCAAAGTGATTCTTTAATTGCCCCAACAACCACTCTGGTGACCTGAGGGGTTAAAACATTTGCCCCTGGTCGAGCCCCATCAGAGTCAAACTAAAGACTTTTAAAAATGGTGTTAGCAGCTGCCTCATATGGTGCTCAGCGTTAAGAGGTTAGTGCTAGGACTGGTCTGTCTGGTGTCAGGATAATGTGACTGGCTAGGACATCATGCTACATGTCCGAGACATGATTCCCCAGTGCTGGACATCACTATAAACTGCCACACTGAAGACATCATAACAATACGATTGAAATATTATTAAAGCTACTGTAACATCAAAAATCCAAATCACACACACACAATTTCCCAAGCCAGACTCTTATTAAGTTAATGCAATACATAAAGGTAAAAGAACACAAAAACAGTAATGGAACATGCCTTCATTGATGATTCCACAGACATTCCTTGAAAAGTGATTCACTACAACAGCACTCGGATTGATTTCAACATTAAGAATCTGTTTTTTTATTATAGTTAGCTAATTAAACATGATACATGTATACAACAACCAGCACTTTAGGTTATACAAGAAGAGAGACCAGCAAGTTGTCTCTCTTTAATTTCAATTTCCTGTCATTAGTGACTGGACAGCCATGACCAGTAAAGCTTGAAAATGACCAACATCGGTGGAGAACAACTTGTTAGTCTAGAAATACAATTAGCATGTCTTTGTTAAGTTGTAATGCAAGGGAAGTAGCTGTTTATGTCTTAAATAAGATTTGTGCAGTTTTTTCCCTTTATATTTTCATTGTGGGTGTTGGGAGATATTAAGAGATAATTTACAGTGCAATAATAATAATTATAATAATAATTTTATAATAATATTTATAATGATGATGATAATGAGGTTCATCATTGCATCTCAGAAACAAAGATCTTCTATTTTTATTTTAACAATCGAATTAAATATTGTCCATTGTCTAGTTTGGTTTAGTGATGATGTTATGTGCATTCTTCCAATCCATGCAATTTGCAAACCATAGCGTGTGCTCTTTGAATAAAAATTTTGCACTATCTAATAGTTTTTAAAGATTGATGAAGTCTGATCTTCCCATCTCAGTCCTGTATTAGATTTCTGTGTGCAGTTTTCACTGTAATTTCTGTGTTAAATTTCTCTGAGCAGTTTTAATTGTAAACCCTGTGTAAGATTTTCTGAGCAGTTTTCACTGTAAACCCTGTTAAATTTCTATGTGCAGTTTTCACTGTAAAATGTTAGATTTCTATGAGCAGTTTTTACTGTAAACCATGTGTTTTATAAAAGTTTTCAAAGTTTAGCATGATCATACTTTGCAATCCTGCAGTGTATGCCTTGTGTTGTATACCATTTTTGGAAGTGTGTTTATGTGATCATGTTTTATGCCATTATTAAAAGACTGTAAATCATTGAATGTAAATACTAATGGACTAGATTAGAACAACATCCTAAGATATAAAGATTGTAAAGTGGAGTGTTCTGATATTTGGATATAGTACAGGTTATGATTTGATGATTGTAAAGAGGAGTGTTCTGATATTTGGATATAGTACAGGTTATGATTTGATGATTGTAAAGTGGAGTGTTCTGATATTTGGATATAGTACAGGTGGTGGCTGGACAAAATGTCATGGACAAAATATCACGGACAAAATGGCACGGACAAAATGTCATGTGGACAAAATGTTAGTAGACATAATGAGTTCAGAATAAAAGACTAGGAAGTCCAAGTAGAATGAGGCAGTTGGAATAGAAAGACTCGAGAAAGCAGGAAACGTTGGAACGCTTTCGAGAGGAAGGTGATGGAGTCAGTCGTGGATATTGCGCTCTTTTCACCACTCGTTATGATGATGAAACAAATCCTTTTTAGACACAGCTAGTAAACGATGTTGATATAACTTAAGTTGAATTGAAAATTACCACTAATAATTTGTTTAATTAAATTTGTGTTTTTTCTGGTCTAAGGGTGCCCGTATTTCATTATTTCTTCCCAATAATCTTACCCAGTTCTCTGTTGGTATTCTCTCTTTTCACTCATACCGAGTTATAATATCGACGGAGGTTATTCCATAGACAACATAGCTAAATCCAATTAACTACCCCTCCTTCTTAGAGGGAGACGTTACAGTACGTTATAATAAAGTTAGACTAAATTTGAATAAATAGATTAGTGAATTGTTTCATTGGTTTTTCCATCTTATAGTTTTTTCCGCAAATTTTTGGACCGCGGACATTTTGTCCGTGCCATTATGTCCATTGACATTTTGTCCACATGACATTTTGTCGGTGCCATTTTGTCCGTGACATTTTGTCCTAGCACCAGTACAGGTTATGATTTGAAGATTGTAAAGTGGAGTGTTCTGATATTTGGATATAGTACAAGTTATGATTTGAAGATTGTAAAGTGGAGTTTTCTGATATTTGGATATAGTACAGGTAATGATTTGAAGATTGTAAAGTGGAGTGTTCTGATATTTGGATATAGTACAGGTAATGATTTGAAGATTGTAAAGTGGAGTTTTCTGATATTTGGATATAGTACAGGTTATGATTTGAAGATTGTAAAGTGGAGTTTTCTGATATTTGGATATAGTACAGGTAATGATTTGAAGATTGTAAAGTGGAGTTTTCTGATATTTGGATATAGTACAGGTTATGATTTGAAGATTGTAAAGTGGAGTTTTCTGATATTTGGATATAGTACAGGTTATGATTTGAAGATTGTAAAGTGGAGTGTTCTGATATTTGGATATAGTACAGGTAATGATTTGAAGATTGTAAATCATCCAATACTGGAGAGTAGTGCAGGACTAAGATTTAAAAATTAAAAAAGTTCAATCTTTGATATTTTATTTGTATTATTATTCTCATAATAGGTCAGAGAACACCATCCCAAAGCCACCTTACAATCTAACATGTATGGCAGGGGTCGGCAATTTATGACACATGGTAACATGGCAGGGGTTGGCAATCTATGGCACATGGTAACATGTATGGCAGGGGTTGGCAATCTATGGCACGTGGTAACATGTATGGTAGGGGTTGGCAATCTATGGCACATGGTAACATGTATGGCAGGGGTTGGCAATCTATGGCATGTGGTAACATGGCAGGAGTTGGCAATCTATGGCACATGGTAACATGTATGGCAGGGGTCGGCAATCTATGGCTCATGGTAACATGTATACAGGGGTTGGCAATCTATGGCACATGGTAACATGGCAGGGGTTGGCAATCTATGGCACATGGTAACATGTATGGCAGGGTTCGGCAGTCTATGGCACATGGTGGCAAGTCAAAAGGTTTTGTGTGACATGTAAAGTCCCAACTTTAACTGTTACTCTTTTACTGGTGACAAGAGCTCATTCATTTTGTAATAAATCAGGAAACAAGTGGCACGTTATGTAAAAGATTGCTGACCCCAGATTTATAATTATCAGATAATCTAGAGGCAATAAATATAATAGGGAAAGAAAAAGAAAACACGCACACATTTATATAGCACACAGTATCGTTAGAAATTCCCAACTTTAGTTTACAGCATCTAGCGTGATATGTATCACAGGGTTAAGATTTGAAGATCATAAAGGGCAGTCTTTCAAAATTTGTAGTTAATGCAAGGTTTGCTTTGGAAGATTGCACATCATAATTGGCAAACTATTGTATGATTTGAACAACATTACATTAATATGATAGAATGAGAAATGGACGTGTGATTTGAACAACATTAAAGTAATATGACAGAAAGTGAAATGGACGTGTGATTTGAACAACATTAAAGTAATATGACAGAAAGTGAAATGGACGTGTGATTTGAACAACATTAAAGTAATATGACAGAAAGTGAAATGGACGTGTGATTTGAACAACATTAAAGTAATATGATAGAATGTGGGTTATGATATTTGTAAGAAAATGTTTTTATTAATTCCCTGGTAACATCATCTAAGCATGTAATACTCTTTTTACTGCAAATTTAAATTCATAAATTGATAACTGATTGAGGAATGAAGACCCAGTTTTCATCTCGGCCAGATTGCGGAGTACCAGGATTATAAACTTCGTTATCGGCTATCATTCAGCTTGGTTTTCTACTATAGGATGAAGTGGCATGTGGACATCACTTACAAATGAAGAATATATTGAGGAAGTGTGGTCAGAAAATTAGCCAGATATCAAGGACCTGGGTTTACGTTTACAAAGGCGAAGGAGCTGATGATGTAGCAGCCGAAACTTTGCTTCATGGACTTCGGCATTTTCTTGATCCCACAGCATACAGTTTTGGTTATATTACACCAGAATCAATCAGAGAAGGTTTGTAATTAGAACAGGTCTATATCTTTTTGTAGTACTGTATGGTTAAAGAATTAAGAATTGTAAAAGAAACATTAGGACAGAATTTGTTGTTCTGTAAATCTCAGAATGTTCAGGAATATAATTTGAGACAACAAAATAGCTTAAATATTCACTTTTTGGTCAAAATCCAGCTGCAAATAACATGGCAACTTATTTGCTGTCACTGGCAGATCAGGTAGTGGTGAAATAATACACCTGTGTATCGATACGATTCATGATACACAGACTGTGATATGATGCATATCAATACACATTTGAACTTGATGGTCTTTCTATCTTTGCAGGTGGTGTCCTTTATATATGTTGACACTCTGGTTATATTTCCAGTTTGCGGATTACAGATATACATATAGTTATCATATATTTATATGCCATTATCTTCCATGACAGGATAACAGAAATAATTTCAATCTGATGACCTAGTAATTGTCAGTGAAATTTTTTCAGTGTTTGAAACCAAGGGTCACTGTCAACAACCTACATCATTGTGGCACATCAAGAGGTTTTGTATGGCATGCAAAGGGCAGACGAAAATCTTGATTTTAACTGTTACTCTCTTACTGTTGGTACATGCTCGTTCATTTTTGTAATTAATCCAGAAAAATGTGGCAAGCAATATAAAAGAGGTTGTCGATCCCAGTTTTAGGCTATTTAATGGTGACTCCATCTAACTCACTTTAACCACCTTGCCCTTTTTTGCACTGCCTGAACTCTTTGAAAAATATCTTATTACCAATTTCATGTCTCATTTATACTTGAAGACATTAGAATTTTATCTTGAAAACAGAAGAAATAATGCAATTTCCTTACTGAAATAAGAAGCCAAGGGAAGGAGGAAATGGCCATATTTCGTTATTTATCTAACACTTCAGTATATGTCACTTTTTCTTCCTGCTTCATTTTCTTAGAGCTCTAATGAAATAAAATCTTTAAAAGATGTCATATCTAACTGTATAAGCATTAATCTGTTAATTACTCTTTTTCTTACCTGTGTATTATTATTGTTCTACTTCCTTCTGTATGGGGCATGTACATAGCTAGCTTTGTCAGCTTGAAGATGATGGTCGTATTGTACAATTTTTAAGAGCGTACAGATATTACTTTCTGTGTTATTGTGTTAAAACATAATATAAGACGTTGTGTTCTAACTATCAATAACTTTAATATGTACAAACGACTACTGTGAAGTCTTAACACAGAGTGGTATCAAAGAGGCAGATGCCTGATGATAGTACCAGTGGAACCCATGACTCGTGCACAGAGGGCTCCGATTGGTCAGCTACACATGTATAATGTTACATCTCTCTTCTTACAAAGAAGAAGGTTTTAATACACTTTATTAAACTGTCTAAATTAATCATGAGCCATTATAACTAACATATCAAAATCAAAAGCATCTTTGATAGCAAATATTACAATGATTAACTAATAAATTTCTGCAACATACTGAGAATGCATTTTACAGTTTTTTAAATATCTTGTTGCATGCTTGATTGCTATTTAATGTACACAACTGGTCCTTATATATTTAATGTACACAACTGGTCCTTATCTTGAATCACCGTCTGTGTTTATGAACAAAACGATACACCGTGACACACTAATGACGGTTCTCTCGGCTCAGTCTCTCTCTGTGAGAGTATCTGATTACACTGACTCGATTATCTTTGGTTTTACTAACCTTCCAGAACGTGTGTAATTTCCACTTTGCTGACAATCTTGTGGGAATGTTGCGTCAGGCTCAGGTGTATTTTGACTGAAACATTGAGATTCCATTGACTGTGAAATAGGCATACTGGCATTTGCGGGAAATGTTACAGCTGTACACAATGTGTTTTGATTCTGAGAGAAGGGGGCATTTATACTACATTGCAGGGGGTGTAATTCATTAGTTTTCATGAGCTGGCGTCTATTTCGACGATAAATGGTACCATCTTTAGTGCGAACTGAGTATGACCTTTCGTTGTGTCTTCTTATTATAACGGCAGGTTCCCAGTTTTGACCTTTGAATTGAACTCTAACTGATTCCCCTTCCTTAAGTGTTTTTTAGTCATTTTGCACTTTTATCATAATATTTCTTTGTTTTATTCTTGCGAAGCATAATTTTCTTTTTGACCTTAGCTATGTTGGGTATTTTGGGCATTAATTTCTCGCGGGTTGTTGGGAGAATAGATCTAAGTTGTCTGCCCATCAACAATTGTACTGGTGAGAACCCGATATCAAGCACAGTGGCTCGATACTCTAATATGCCTATAAGCGGTTCTCTGCCATTGGCTTTTGCTTTTGAGAGAATTTTCTTTACAGTTTGAACTGTTTTCTCCGCTAGGCCGTTCGACTGAGGGTATGTGGGACTCGATGTAACATGTTGAAAGTGTCATTCTTTCGCGAAGCTTGCGAACTCTCGGGAAGAATAATAGCATGTTTGATTGTCACTGACAACGACTTCTGGTATTCCGAAGCGCTCGAATATACTTTTCATGTGATTGATAACAGTGCAACTTTTTGAGCTTGCGAGTGCCTTAACTTCAAAGTAGCGACTGAAATAATCTACTACAATAATGTACTCTTTATTATCCCATGTAAATAGGTCTGTGGCGACTTTTTGCCATGGATATTCAGGGACGTCATGGGGAATGAGAGGTTCCTTTTGGTTAGAACTTATGCGCTCCAAGCAGATAGAGCATTTTGACACTAAATCAGAAATGTCAACTGAGATTCTTGGCCAAAACAAAACATCTCTAGTTCTTTTCAGACACTTCTCAATACCTAAATGTCCTGAATGTACAGTTTCTAGCATTTTCTCCCTGAGGGCTTGTGGTATGACTATTTTTTGACCTTTCAAGATTAACCCATCAACAACTGAAAGCGTATCTCTATAATTCCAATAGTCAATTATCTCTGATTGACAGCTTGACCTCTTTTCAGGCCAGCCTTTAATTAAAGAGAGTGTATCTGCTACGGGTATGTTCTTACCTTGGTAATGATTTACCTCTAGGTCATAATGCTGCAGTTGCAAAAGCGTGCGTTGTAGTCGAGGTGGGGCTGCATAGAGGGGCTTTTTCATTATAGAGACAAGTGGAAGGTGGTCAGTTTGAACATGTACCTTTCTCGCGTATACATATTGATGAAAACGTTTGCATCCGAACAGTATAGCGAACATTTCTTTCTCTATCTGAGCATAATTAATTTCCGTTGTGGTCAATGATTTTGATGCATAAGCCATGGGCTTATCATGTTGTAATAGGGCGGCACCGAGCCCATATTTTGACGCATCAACTTGCAAAGTCAGTGGTTTCTTAGGGTCAAAATAGGACAGAACAGGTCCCGGGCTTATTGTAATTATGTCTTTGACCTTTATAAATGCGTCCATTTGCGTAGAGTCCCATTCAAACTCTACGTCTTTCATTAAGAGTTGTCTTGACGGACTGGTGACCGCTGCCAAATTTGGGGCAAATTTGGACAAGTAGTTAACCATGCCAAGAATGGTTTCTAACTCCGCGCGGTTACGAGGGGGTTCCATTTCTCTGACAGCTGCTACTTTGGCAGGGTCAGGTTTTAGACCTTCTGCTGACAGAATGTGCCCGAAGTACTGTACTTCTGTGACTCCTACTTCTAGTTTTTCCTCATTTAGCCGGATTCCTTTTTCAAGGGAACGTTTGAGAACATTTCTCAAATTTGTATCATGTTCGTCGCGTGTGTGTCCGAAAACTAGTATATCGTTGCAAATTGAAACTATACTATTTAAACCTTCAAAACTCTCATCGATCTGCCTTTGGAATTCATCTTGAGATGATTTCAAACCAAATGGGAGATGCAAGAAACGGTAACGACCGTATGGGGTGTTGAAAGTTGTAAGGTAAGAAGAGTCCGTTGACATTTTTATTGCCCAATATCCTGACCGTGCATCCAATTTGGTGAAATATTTTGCACCTGATAATTGGAGTAGGATATCGTGTAATGCACGCATAGGGTAATGGGGACGCAAAATTGCTCTATTAAGATCTTGTGGGTTGAGGCATACCCTTAGTTTACCTGACTGCTTTTCTACGACAACCATAGAATTCACCCATGCTGTAGGTGATGTAACCTGGGCAATAATATTTTCATTTTCCATGCGATCGAGTTCAGTTTTGAGTCTGTCTTGAAGTGCGACAGGTACTCGCCGCGGAGGGTGCACTACAGGTGTTGCCTTGGGGTTGATGTGTATGGTACATTCCCCTGGGAAAAGACCTATGCCGTTGAAGACTTCTGCATATTCCTCGAGTACAACTGCCTTTTTGAGGGGCGTACTCTTGTTACATTGCAAATTTGACATCTGTGTCTGAACAGAGTATGTAAATTTAACTAAGCCTAACTCAATACAGGATTGTAAACCAAGTATAGGTGGTGCTTTCGTTTTAACAATGTAGAACTCGAGTTCATGTGTACGTTCAGTGCGTTTACATGTGAGATTCACTGTACCCATTGTACTCAATAATTTGCCGTCATATGCGGATAATGTATTTGATGTATGTTGTAGGGGATGCTTTATGCCTGGCTTTTTGAATATATGCGAGGGTATGATGTTAATTTGAGAGCCAGTATCAAATTTAAAATCAATAGAAACTAAATGTGGTCCTACCTCTATCGCTGCATACACCTGGCCATTGGCAATTATATCCCTTTTATCACTGTCAATATACAAATCCTCGTTTTGATGTTCATTGTTAATCACACTGACTATTTTTGATCTACATACTTTTTCAAAGTGATTGGGTTTATGACACTTATTGCAAGTCTTTCTTTTTTCGGGGCACTTATCCTGGCTTGAATGACTGATATTGATAGCCCTTTCCAAGGTCAACTTTTCGCCTTCGTTGATAAGTTTTTCTCGTATCCTTGATGATGATACTCCGAAAACAATTCTATCTCGAATCATGTCGTCTTCGTCTTTGAAGAGACAGTCTTTAGCCAATAGTTTCAACGAAGTCACATATTGATCTATTTTCTTGGAGCCTTGAATTTCGTTATTGAACTTGAATCTTGCAAAGACCGGATTTAATTTTGGTTGCACATAATGTTTGAATTTTGTAAAGATAATTGTTGGGTCCTTTTTATCTTCTTCTGTCAGAGTCCATGTATTGAAAATGTCTCTACCTTTGTCTCCTACCCAAAGTAAAATGTAGTTTGCTTTAACCACATCACTTCTTCTACTCATCGGTCCGTTAAATATCAATTCACAATGTTGTTGGAATTTAGCCCATGATGTGGTAAGGTTGGAATTTTCCCAGTCCATGGTGGGTGTTGGCATGCCGGAAAGATCCATTTCGAAGGTATTAAGTTCGTATGCAGAATTTTCAACGTTTTAAAGGTTTTAAATTCGTCCTAAATCTTCCGTGGATTGTAAAGTTATTGTTTCAAAATATCCATTTACGATCCATGTGCTATTTCAATTGCGATCACTTCTGACACCATGTTGTGTTTTTGTGTTAAAACATAATATAAGATGTCGTTTTCTAACTATCAATAACTTTAATATGTACAAACGACTACTGTGAGGTCATAACACAGAGTGGTATCAAAGAGGCAGACGCCTGATGATAGTACCAGTGGAACCCATGACTCATGCACAGAGGGCTCCGATTGGTCAGCTACACATGTATAATGTTACATTACCTTTGTGATAACAACTGCTCCATAATAGTATTTTCCGCTATATAAATTCATTTTTTTGCATCAGACGTTTTCTGTACACTATGTCCAATTTCTTATTTGTTCCATACTGTTGTATTTGGGGTTTTAGGCCATTAATGCCATAGTCTGCTTGTGCGGTTGAGCCCCAAGAATACATTCCCATTGAACCCCAAGAATAAAATCCCAGTGAAACCCAAAATTAACATTTTAAAAGTAAATTTGTAGGAATTTAATGATAAGTTTGTGTCCCAAAAAAGTATGTTTCCCAAGAATAAAGTCCTATTGGACTCCAAAAATAAAATCTCAGTGAGTCCCAAGATTAAAAATTTTTAAATGTAAATTTGTAGGAATTTAAAGATAAGTTTGTGCCCCAAAATGTTTCCTATTGTATTGGTTTTAAAATTAGGGTAGGTAGGTATTTTTCTTTTACCATGGAGGAGAAACGAGCTAGGGTCTGTAATGAAAAATTGGGACAGTTGGCTGACCAGAAACACAAATATTTTTGTTGGCCTTGTCATGATTGTCATTGGGGGTAGGGAAAGACGTATATATTGATTATTGGAATGAGTTTTAAATTTGTATTTACCATTAGTCTGTAAAAAGTATTCTTAACATTGGGTTTTAATTTGTTCTCTGTCATTTATTTGTATCATAAGATGCATTCAATTTTAAATAAAAACTGCCTGGTTGCATTGTTTTCTTTTTTATTAAATTTAAAAATATTTCCTTTATGCTTGTGTACTTATGCTTTAATGATTTCCTTTTTGTCACAAAATAGAGGATAAAATTTAACCAACATCAGTTTTGACTTTTTCTTTTCAAATTTGAAGTTGAAATGCTTCAATCTATTTTTCCATATAAGAATGACAGTTTTGGAGTTTTTGATGTTTTCTCTGCGAAATGACAGAATTAGTAAAATTTTCACAGACTCCTATTATTTGAAAAGTGCACATCTAAGAGGTATTATTAAAAATAACTAATGATTAAGCTTGGATAATAGTACATAATTGATTTTGGCTTTAAGCCTAGTAATCATTAACAAAAAATGAACTGCACTGGAAGGATCTCACAAGAAGAAAGTAAGGTTATGGCTGTAAAACGATTATTGATTCAGGCATGCCATAATGGACAACAGCACAGTCAAATTGTTTCCTGCCATTTTGAGTAGTTCAAGAAAAGCATCCATATTTGCCTCTGTCTATTCATCCCACTTCCCTTCCTGCACTGTATTTGTAACGCTGTTTGAGATTATGGGATAAAACAAGGTATTCTTGTACAAAACACATGGGTCACATAGGAATTCAATGCTGACTATTTCACTAATGGCTGCCATGTTTTAGAATTTGATTCTACAATCTTTAAGTGGAAAGTATTCACCTCATTTGGATTCCAATACATCCATATTTCTTTGGAAGGTCGTTATTTATTAATGTTAAAGTTAGTAGACATCTTTGAATGAAATGAACCTAAAGGTGTGATCCAGCACAATCCGGATTGAATGTCGCACACTATGATGGTCACAATGAAATCTATGCATATGGATAAACAAATTCATATGTCCCTCGATTGTGATGATTCCACTTGATGCATTTTTGGTTTAGAGCAAAGCTGAGTACATGGCCACCACGGTAAAAGTCATTAACAAGATGTTTTGTCTGGAAATTTCTTTGTGACAGTTAAGGTGCAGAGCTTTCAATAATTAGAATTGAATAGACTTTCGTTAAAGAAAATTAGTGTTACATTTTAAATGAAAAATTTATATTTAATTTAAAATTAGTAAATGCACACATATGACCAATGTGACTTGTACTATACTAGAAGGCACCGGCATAGCAACCATTTCAGGTACTCTCACATCTTGGTGTGGGTGTGTGGGGAAGGGCTGGCTCATGATTCACATAAAACAATATTTTAATTGGGAGTGTGCCCAAGAATTTATTTGTAAGGGGGAGGTGGGCCAATAATTTCTTGCTATACCACAACCAGAAAGTGCATTATTACAGGTCTATCTTAATGGTCAACTTAAGTTTCCCTCACATTTTCCCTATAGCTTCATACTTGTAATTCATTTCAGATTTTTAAGATTAAAGATGAACCTTGGTATAATTTTAGTTGCATTGAGTGTCTTCAAGACCATGGCCTGAGCTCTATATTTTGAGTTTTCATCCAGTAACTCTATATGTGTATTGAGTGCCTTCAAGATCATGGTCCCAGCTCTATATTTTGAGTTTTCATACAGTAACTCTATATGTGTATTGAGTGCCTTCAAGATCATGGTCCCAGCTTTATATTTTGAGTTTTCATCCAGTAACTCGATATGTGTATTGAGTGTCTTCAAGATCATGGTCCCAGCTCTATATTTTGAGTTTTCAACATGCAACTCTATGTGTGTATTGAGTGTCTTCACGATCATGGTACCAGCTCTATATTTTGATTTTCATTGAGTAACTCTAGATGTGTATTGAATGCCTTCAAGATCATAGTCCCAGCTCTATATTTTGAGTTTTCATCGAGTAACACTGTATGTGCAACGTTCCCTCTAAGATGCACGCGTGCAGCTGATCAGGCATCCCCGCACAGCTGAATTGTCAATTTTTGCTCAATTTTTGCTCAATCCAACGTTAAATTTTGCTTGTCTCTGTAATGTTTGCGCAGTGCAACGAGCACTGCACGCACACCTACCATTCGCTTAGAGGGAATGTTGTATACGTGTGAGCCATTCGTTATTAAGGATGAAACTTAGTATAGTCAAAGTTTCCCTTAACCCATATTTGTGCATCATAGACCACTAATATTTTAATTTGACCACAGTCCAAGTTTTGGGTGTTGGTTTTACTCAATCTGAACCCCCACTAGTTCTGACACCAAGCGGATATTTTTGACTCAGTCTTTCATCCCTACGGGGTACACTAGTATACTCTTATAGAAGATGTGTTGAGTACCACATTAGGGACTTGACTGGCTCAGGGTCATGGCATACTGTTCTATGATATTAGCTATATTAGATATTTTACACTTTAATTTTAAAAAACTCTTTTATGTCAAGGAATGCACCTTTTCATGTGCACCATCACTAAAAGGTGTATCCTTTAAGTTATTTTATTGAAGGTCAAGGTCACAATTCAGTGTTTTTTTTTTTCTTTTTCCATCACACTTGTTTTACCATTTTATAACTTGAGAGCCATTTACATTTAAAGGTTACAGCTTAATATGCATCAACATCATCAGTAGAGAGTGTGCTGTGTACAACATTGGGGTTCTCAGAGCTGCACCTGCGGTCTCCCTCCACAAAAACTTGGAGGACTCAACATTTTTGAAGGGCAAAGGATAATCCTAAATACTTGATGCATTAATAGTATTTAAAAATGGTAATTTTATTTGCCCTGACAATTTTGCCACTTTAATGTTTTCATCGTACTATCATTTTACATTAGTCATCACAATTACATTGACAGTAACAACTTGGCAGATTGCCTCAATCCTTGAATGCTGTTTCCAAATTGATATTGGATGCCATCTTGGTTTTAATTGTAATGACTTCAGAATTTGCCAGCAGCAACAACAGTGTGTACACACATGTACTAAAGAAAGCAATGGACACAATACGCAATTTACTTCCTACATAATAGCATGGGATTTAGAGAGTTTAGTGTTTGGGTCCACAGGACAAAAAAATTGGGTACATCCCTTGATCGTATTATAAGGTGCAATACTTTGATTGTACCTTCACAGTCAGTATCAGTGGTATCAAAACAATTTGAAATGAAAGAAAGCTTGGTTCTTTTTTATATCATCATAAAATGTGTATTGCACACCAAATCAGGTGTCCAATCTTCACAGTCAAGTTGCTTGTCAATATTTTAAATTTCAATCACATTTTCCCTTCAGCTTTTTAACTTGTTACCTGTTGTGAAGATAAATTAATGAAGCAGTGTGAACTTATATGTAGATCACTGAAAAAAAGTTCCACAAAATTTGATCACTGATTGTTTGTTTGCAGTATTGATAAAGACCAGTGCTTAGAATTCTTATCTCTTTCCCAGATGTGAAATTGTCCCATATCTTCTGTATACGAGCCATTCAGGACATTTCTCAAATTTTACGTCATCGGGATATCACGTCAATGGGATATCTCATCATGAAATCACTTTGCCCACTTTTCAGGCTTTTTTTGCTGTTAATCCTTCCAAAGAATTTCTTGCTAAGAAATAATTGGGCTAGCGGCTGTAAAGAATAAAAATCTTTCAAATTCTTCCATGGATGCTATTTTCAATCCATTTTAGTTATGCTTACACAACTTGTGAGAGGGGGTGAGTTTATTTCCATCCATCCCAGGAAGCAGGTTAACAGGAGTTTTTATGAAAACCACTCAGTATATAGAAATGAAATTCAGGTAGCCTATATAGGTATGTGTGTAGCTTACCTGAATAGATTTTTTCTAAAATTTTGTACATGTGCTTCTTGACATGTTTTGATGATTTCCATGCAATTACAGCATTCCATTTTTTTTTTTTAGATTGATGTGACATTAATAAGGTCATGGGCATTTTACCAACACTAACCTAGATGAATTTAATGGTGGTTTATTGAGGTAATTTTTTTTACTGTATACAATTTTAAGGGGCCCTTGGTGGTTGAATGTCCTAATGTGCTTGCCTTAAGACATGACGGGTGGGTATGTGAGAAAGCTTGCCAGTACATTCCCATGGATCACTGGTTCTTCCAGGTATTTTGTTTTAGATCTCCAATTTTACTTACCATCTTGTATAGCCTATCATGTATTGAATATTGAACCAACACCAACAACAAAGTTTTGAGGACATTCTTATTGTAACAACAGAAAAAATATGATGCCACTCTTTGTGTTAAATGCTGTTTAAAATGGACTTCTGTCCTTTAACAAACAAATTGCCACATAATTATGTGTGTGTGTGATTTGGATGTCAGCAGTATGGCAGTTTATAGTGATGTCTAGCATGGGGCATCATGCTGGAGACATGTAGTATGATGTTCCACCCAGTCACATTATCCTGACACCAGGCCAACCAGTCCTAACACTAACTTCTTAATGCAGAGCGCCAAGAAGTAAATTGAATGACTAAGATTTAATTTGTGGTTAAGAGATTAGATATCCCCAGGACACCACAACAGGCACATGTAACAATCAAGTCAAACTTTGTGCTAATCAAGAAATTGTGGTCACTGGTGACATTGCAATATATGTATCATTATCAACAATCTAAGATGACTTCATGCTAAAGTTTGTAAGTAGTATAACATGAATATTGTTCTGTTTTTAGGTGAGACCCATGGAAACATAGCTTTATAAGCATCTTTAATGGTCTTGTCCACTTTATCCATACCGTCATAATGTAAATAGTGTTATGTCATTACATTGTCTGTACAGCCCATCTGTCTGTTCTTGTGTTAATTTCCATACACTATGTCAATATTACATTGTCTGTACAGCCCATCTTTCTGTTCTTGTGTTAATTTCCATACACTATGTCAATATTACATTGTCTGTACAGCCCATCTGTCTGTTCTTGTGTTAATTTCCATACACTATGTCAATATTACATTGTCTGTACAGCCCATCTGTCTGTTCTTGTGTTAATTTCCATACACTATGTCAATATTACATTATCTGTACAGCCGATCTGTCTGTTCTTGTGTTAATTTCCATACACTATGTCAATATTACATTATCTGTACATCCCATCTGTCTGTTCTTGTGTTAATTTCCATACACTATGTCAATATCTCCATCATCTACCTTTAACATCTAATGTTTTCGGATCAGTAGTGTTAACATCACTGTGACTATAGTGTTTCTGTACAATAACATTAGTTCTAAATTTCAAATTATGGCCTAACACTTGGGAGGGCTTGGAATGAGGAAAGAGGCAATCAATTTTGGAGTTACAAGGAGAAAGGTCAAGAAAAGTGGCTGAAATTTGAAAAATGGTTTTCTGTAGAAAAAGTTCAATTTTCTGTAATGTACCTTGACCAAACTTTGTGGATGGCATACACTTTGGATAATAAAGATCTGTTGATTTTGGTGCTAAAATGTCAAAGGTCAAGGTCACTGGGTGAAAGAAGAAAAGTGGTCAAAGGTTAAGTTCGCTGTGCCTCAAAAAAAAAATGATTTATTAGTGAGTAAGTTTTCTTGATCAAATATATGGTACATGACTTTATGACAGGAAGAAAATCTAATGATTAAGGTTGAAGGGGTCAAAGGTCTTGGTAATGTAAATTCTAAAAAGAAAATTAGTGTAATTCAATAACACATACCTTAACCAGAGGTCATAGTCATTGAGACCAATGATGCTCTACTAATATCTGTATATGAGACTATTAAATACCAGGTGGGTGTGCAACATGTAGTTCATGGTACACTTATTAGGCTAATGTGATGTGACTGAGCAAATATTAATTTTAAAAAATTGAACTGATTTCATCTAACCAGCATAGTAAGTGGCCTGTTTTCTGCAAAACAATTCAATACATGACTGTCACATTAGTAATGCAGTTATGGTCATTGATCCAGCTAATTCCTCACTTTACATCCCTCTTATGCAGGTATGGTCATTGATCCAGCTAGTTCCTCACTTTACATCCCTCTTATAATGCAGGTATGGCCAGGATTGTCATAGATCTCATTCAGTTAGTTCCTCACTATAACTCCTCTGATCTTGCTTCCCTCTCATGATGCAGGTATGGTCTTGAATCTCATTAAATTGGTAAGATTTAATATTTTAATTTATTTTAATTCTTGGCACATGAGAAATAATTAAAATGTGATGTTAGAGCAGGAAGTACTATTGTTCTTTATTGTTAATGTACTATCAGGATATAACATTGTTGGAACATTCCTAAGTATACAGTTCCCTTGCTTTAAATCCAGGTCACTAGTATGTTACCATGACAGCATTATTAAGAGAAATTGTTGTTTCCATGACAACATTATTAAGTGGGATCAATATTTTCCCATGACAGCATTTTAAAGTGGGATCATTAATTTTCTATGACAGCATTATTAAATGGGATCATTATTTTCCCATGACAGCATTTTTAAGTGGGATCGTTATTTTCCCATGACAGCATTTTTAAGTGGGATCGTTATTTTTCCATTACAGCATTATTAAGAGAAATTGTTATGTTTCCGTGACAACATTATTAAGTGGGATCATTATTTTTCCATGACAACATTTTTAAGTGGGATCATTATTTTGCCATGACAGCATTTTTAAGTGGGATCGTTATTTTTCCATTACAGGATTATTAAGAGAAATTGTTGTTTCCATGACAACATTTTTAAGTGGGATCATTATTTTCCCATGACAGCATTTTTAATTGGGATCATTATTTTCCCATGTCAGCATTTTTAAGTAGGATCATTATTCCATTACAGCGTTATTAAGAGGGATCATTAGGTTCCCATGACAGCATTATTAAGCTGGATTTTTGTGCTTCCATGATAACATTATTAAGAGGGATCATTATGTTTCCATTACAGCATTATTAAGAGGATCATTATGTTTCCATTACAGCAATTTTAAGAGGAATCATTATGTTTCCATTACAGCAATATTAACAGGGATCATGATGTTTCCATTAGTGTTATTAAGAACGATCATTATGTTTCCATGGGGGGGAGGCACATTTACCAATATTCTGCTCATCAGGTTCTTTGAAGATTCAGGCAGCCCATCTGGCATTATGTGGACATTATATTTCTATCTAATGGTCAACTTTTTTAATTGCTTTAGGTTCCTTGGAAATTCAGGCAGCCTGATTGGCATTACATGGAGGCTAACCCTAACCCTAACCCCATTGGCATTACATGGAGCCTAACCCTAACCCCATTGGCATTACATGGAGGCTAACCCTAACCCTAACCCTAACCCCATTGGCATTACATGGAGGCTAACCCTAACCCTAACCCCATTGGCATTACATGGAGGCTAACCCTAACCCTAACCCCATTGGCATTACATGGAGGCTAACCCTAACCCTAACCCCATTGGTATTACATGGAGGCTAACCCTAACCCTAACCCCATTGGCATTACATGGAGGCTCAGTTTCTTACTAACAATGCAGTTAGCCTTTTTGTTTTCTTCAGGTTCTTGGAAGAATCAAACAGCCCTGCTGGCATTGGGTGGAGGTTATGACCTTGGTTTTATCAATGCTCTTGGAAACAATGGAATGAAACATATTAAGGACTATGTGACATATAATGGAGGGGCATACCTCGGGATATGTGCAGGTGCATATTTTGCCTGTGATCACATTGAGTTTGACAAGGGAGGTCCACTTGAAGTTGTAGGAGAAAGGCAGTTTAAATTCTTTCCAGGTAATGACATTCTGCATTCAGTGTTTTCCTCCAGCAAGATTTGTTTAGTAGCTAACACATTTAAACTAGTCTATTTTCAACACAGAGAGGTAACACATTTAAACTACTCCAATTTCAACACAGAGAGGTAACACGTTTAAACTAGTCTATTTTCAACACAGAGAGGTAACACATTTAAACTACTCCATTTTCAACACAGAGAGGTAACACGTTTAAACTAGTCTATTTTCAACACAGAGAGGTAACACATTTAAACTAAATTTTCAAAACAGAGAGGTAACACGTTTAAACTAGTCTATTTTCAACACAGAGAGGTAACACATTTGAACTAATTCATTTTCAACACAGAGAGGCAATTGTTGTTAGTGTTGTTGTTGTTGATTTGGTACTTCCTCTTTTCCTTGACAGGTTTATTATTCATGTCATGTATATAAAACCTAGCTACTTGCACGTTCATTGTCACTACACAGCTTTTGAGTGTCAAATTACTTCTTTTGGGTTTCACATTACTTCTTTTGGGGGGAGCTCAGTTCATAGAGTATCCACCTTGTAATCTAATGGTTGTGGGGTTAATACCTAACAATGTTTTAAAATTGCCATTTTAGCTGTCCATGCTGTGTATTCTGGGCAGTCGACGGTAAATTTTTCTTGATGAGCAAACAGTTCATTTTATTCAGGGCAATCAGATGAGTTAGGTTAAATGGGTTTAGAGTACCAAAAAATACCTTTGTATCCCGAAAGAAAAGTAGAATGAGAAATTGACTAGTCCTGCTGAATCTTCACTAGTCCTTCCTACAAAACAAAGTTATACATGTATCTAGATTAACAATACTTTTATTTCTTAAATAGCAAAATATCAGAGGTACATATTTTGCTATAAAAAATATCCATGGTTACTTGAAAATAAATAGGACAATCAGAGATACATATCTTGCTTTAGAAAATCTCCATGTTACTTGAAAACAAATATCACAATCAGAGGTACATATTTTGATATCTAAAATATCCATGGTTACTTGAAAATAAATAGCACAATCAGAGGTACATATTTTGCTATCAAAAATATCCATGGTTACTTGAAAATAAATAGCACAATCAGAGGTACATATTTTGCTATATAAAATATCCATAGTTACTTGAAAATACCCACTGCAACTTCTTCTCAAAAGTCACAAAGCAGAATTTGACCAAAATTAACTAATACTATCCTGGCATGAATGTTAATAAAGATGTACTCGTGTCTACTAGATAGCAGTACATTAGCAATCATAAGTTTGTACATTGTATACCACCATCATATTTTACTCGTGTCTACTAGATGGCAGTACATTAGCAATCATAAGTTTGTACATTGTATACCACCATCATATTTTACTCGTGTCTACTAGATGGCAGTACATTAGCAATCATAAGTTTGTACATTGTATACCACCATCATATTAAGTTTGTACATTGTTTACCATCATCATATTAAGTTGCTTAATGTTTAAAATAATTATGCAATTTTTCAACATTCAGGTTGCTGTCAAGGTCCAACATTTCCAGGGTTTGACTACGAATCGAGGCGAGGAGCAGTAGCCTCCAAAGTGCTGTACCAGAGCTCACCAGGGGAAGGCGCTATGCAGCTCAACTTATATTTCAATGGTGGGGGTTCATTTATCCCTCCATGTGACAGTTTTTCAACTTTGAAAAATGGATTTATATATGATTCTCTTTCTAGCACAATGCCAGAAGAAGCAGGCATCAATCTTTGTCACAAAATATCTTCAGCAGTTGACACTGTTGCACAGCCATATAGAACGGAATTTACACCAAATCTTTTTAATTTAAAAATGCATAATAATTCTCAACCACAGCAATTAGAAGACTTTGATCAAATACATGAACAGAGGAATATCAGTAGCTCTAGCATTCAGTTTTGTCATGACGATATACATAAAAATTATAAATCGCATGGCAGCCATAACTGTTCTGACTCTAGCATATGCAGTGATGAAATTGATAAATTGACTGAGAATCCAGATCTTGAAAACAAATGCAATAAGATCATTTTCGGGGAAAAAAAAGGTGTAAAACTTGGATCATTTGGACAAGAATCAGCACAATGCAGTCCAGTAACTCAGGATCTTGACCTTGAACTTTGTAGCGAAAAAGATGCGAGTCATCATGAATTAACATTGACAAGAAATTATGAGATATTAGGTTGCTATGCAGAATTAGCCCAGCAACCAGCTTGTATTGTTAAATGTGTAGTAGGTAAGGGTACTGCACTTCTCAGTAGTGTTCATTTTGAATACAGTTTTTGTGACTTGGATCCTGAGGACAGGTATCTGGTGGATATTATCCCAAAGTTAAAGGAAAGTGAGATTCACAGGAAGGCCTTATTCTTGTCAGTAATGAAAAATTTGTCTCTAAGGACTATTACAAATAAAATTTGTCTCTAAGGACTATAACAAATAAAATTTATCTCAAAGGACTATTAACAAATAAAATTTATCTCTAAGGACTATTACAAATAAAATTTATCTCTAAGTACAATTACAAATAAAATTTATCTATTAGGACTACTACAAATACAGTTTATCTTTAAGGACAATTACAAATAAAATTTGTTTCCAAGGACTATTAAAAATAAACTTCATCTCTAAAAACTATAACAATAAAATTTATCTCAAAGGACTATTACAAATAATATTTATATAGCTATAAGGATTATTACAAATAATATTTATCTCAAAGGAGAAACAAATAAAATTTATCTCTAAGTGCAATTACAAATATAATTTATCTATATGGACATTTACAAATAAAATTTGTCTCTAAGGACTATAACAATAAAATTTATCTCAAAGAACTATTACAAATAACATTTATCTCTAAGGAGTACTACAAATAAAATTTATCTCTAAGTACAATTACAAATGAAATTTATCTATAAGGACTATTACAAATAAAATTTATCTCTAAGGATGGTAACAAATAAAATTTATCTCAATGTACTGTTAAAGATGCAGTATGTATCAAAGTCATTACAAATAAAATTTGTCTCTAAGGACAATTACAAATAAAATTTGTCTCTAAGTACTGTTGAAGATACGGTTTGTATCCTAGTCCTATTACATATAACATTTGTCTCTAAGTCCTATTACAAATAAAATTTATCTCTTAAGTACTACTACAGATAAAATTGTGTTTTAGTTATATAGTCCAAAACCCACTCGGTTTCTATTCTACGACATACTATTACAAATAAAATTTGTCTCTAAGTACTGTTAAAGATGCAGTTTGTATCTAAGTCCTATTTCAGGAAAAAAATATAAGTATATTGTTAACAGATTAATCTCTGGAGGTTTTTCTTGTTTTTGCATGAAATGCGAGCAGGAAACACATTTTGGGAACTATTTCTGAATGCATTCTTATACATCTACTTCCGAGCAATTTTCCATTAGCCCAATGCCAAGCTGTGCTAACAAAAACGTTTTCCATCAGTTAGTTTGCTCACGCATGTCATGAGCAGAAGGTGAACATTTGAAGTTCTTTTTTTTGTTGCTCAACTGACCCATAATTTTCCTATGGAGAAGACTTTTTTTTAAAAAAACTTTTAAATGGCCACCTTATACTACTTTTTTCTTAGAAATCGCAATTATTATAATGGTTGTCTTCAATCTGCTGACAGACTAAACGAAACTACGCATTCATGAAACCTGACACGGTATTATCCTTTTGAATTGCTAATCACTTCTCAGATCTCATGTGATGACATCGGAGGTTCATTATTCACGTGATAAGAACATCAGAAAGAGCGATCAGACCTATTGCTGCAACATCATTTGCTTTTTTAAAAAAACTTCCAACGAAGAATGAAAAATACAAGGTCAATTACGCCAAACCAAAGCCTCGAACCGATTTTCTCTTATTTGGGGTAACTTATTTCGTTGCTTTATCCATCGTTAGTGTTTTAAAAAAAATGTATGTGTGTTTTGTTTA
Source organism: Unio delphinus (assembly GCA_029339505.1). Lineage (NCBI taxonomy): Eukaryota > Metazoa > Mollusca > Bivalvia > Unionida > Unionidae > Unio > Unio delphinus. The sequence continues at coordinate 2,005,881 of JAQISU010000115.1, read as the reverse complement.
CCCATCTGACGTTTAATTGAGGCCAGAGGTGGGTTAGGAGTACCGGTATCGTGTTTGGTATGCTACTGCAAACACTGATTATATCTATAATGACGACCTTACGCCTGAAGCGCGGGCCCTGGGGCGGTCGTCCTACTTGCCACCCCTAAACGCCTTGTCTGATTGATATCACGCCCTCTCTGCTGCTGTAATTAAATCATTATTATATCAATAACGGTAGCCGAGTCTTAAACAGCTATATTCTCTCGACAAAAGTGACAAGAACGTCAGGAATATGAGGTTGATTATACAGAAAGTTCTAAACAGTTATTCTGACCAGTTACTAAAACAACTAAAGCTCTTCTCCCTGAACATGAAAATTAAAACTAAAACTAGTCCAATCAATACAAGAAGTGGATCGTATATAGAATACATCAATGCGGTAAACTGGGTGTATCACAATCATTATGAAGGACTAAAATAGCAAGAAATGGAAGAACAAAAACAACGATAAGAAGGACATAAACAGCAGACAAACAAGAAAAAACCTCTTTCTGATACTTTTGAAAAGTTATTTAAAAATGTATTGCTGTATTTTATGAAAATATTAAAGTTATGAACAATGGTCAATTAGACGATTAAGCTGTCAATCATTCTAATTATTTTGTCGATTTATTTAAATGACTTTTCTGCAAAGGTAGGTCAGCAAAAAAAAAAAGGAACTGAAAGAAAAATATTCAGCAATTAGAAGCTGGTCCATTGCAGGATGCTGAATGACCTACTGATTTGTCTCCTCCCAAATCACCTACTGCTTTGTCTCCTCCCAAATCACTTACTTAACCAACAACTTCAAAAATTCCTTAACCACAATTTACTATGGGAGACTTTCGAAAACAAACTAGAAGAGATACGTGAAATTGAAGATTTAAACCTGAAGGTATTGTAATTATCGAAATTCAAGATACAACAAATTTAGTGGAAGTTGTCTCAATTTATCATAAAATATCAATTTATGTAAATCTAAAGACGCTGATTCTTGGAAGAGTGAAGATGATTGGACTAAAAATGTATATTCAATAAATAGAAGATACATTCTCGATGATGGCGACAAATATGTTCTTCAATTTCTTGATTTAACAAACGAGAAGGATAAATGGAAATAGATGTAGATCCTGACCTAATCGCTACTGGAAGTGGTATTTCTACTCAATGAAGTGGAATTTCTACTCAATGAAGTGGTATTTCTACTCAGTGAAGTGGTATTTCTACTTAATGAAGTGGTATTTCTACTCAATGAAGTGGTATTTCTACTCAATGAAGTGATATTTCTACTCAATGAAGTGGTATTTCTACTCATTGAAGTGGTATTTCTACTCAATGAAGTATTTCTACTTAATGAAGTGGTATTTCTACTCAGTGAAGTGGTATTTCTACTCAATGAAGTATTTCTACTCAATGAAGTGGTATTTCTACTCAATGAAGTGATATTTCTACTCATTGAAGTAGTATTTCTACTCAGTGAAGTGGTCTTATAACTAGTCCTGACGACGTCCTTTCTGATGTCGAACGATTAGAAATTCTGATTGGCGGAAAACGGGCTAGAAATAATTCTCCAGAAATTATTAATGAGCAGCGGATCATTGTCAACAATTATTTACAGGCAGTTATTATGGATATCACTGATGAAATTGCCGATGACTATCACAATGATTAAATAAATAAGAAATAAAGAAGTCATCATACACAATGCTGAACGTGGACATAATGGTTAGAGTAATAAATTCGCGAATACCTACTTATAAAGCGATCTACGGTGATGGACTTGGTTATGTTCAAGAATTATTTTAGAAGGATAGCCCCGAAAGTAATACCGATTGCAAAACAATTAGGAATGAAAGCTTTTGATTTTGTTTGTGATAAAGCTCCTAGTGTTATTGCTAATATTTCCCTGTAAAGCGTTTTCAGCAATCAAGGATAGACTAGCACGATTAATGCGACGAAAACCTCAGCAACCAGTAAAATTACTCAGCACTGAAGTTATGCCTGTAAATGTTAGTAAAAAAAAAATTAATCAAGTTGCAAAACAGAAACTAGCAGAATTATCTGATGACAACTAGATCAGCGTAGAAGAATTGGACTGAAAGTTAAAGATACTAGTATATATTTTTACCAGCTGAAGCGTTTATTGACGTAGATGGTTAACTTTCAACAAACGTTGCTGATAACCCGACATATGCCGCTGATGCTAGAGTTGCTTTTGTTAACAATTGTATTATGGCGTTGTTTGATAACTCTATACATACATGAATCTAAAACAAGATGATGTTGCTACAAGGATAATTGGCCTAGCAAGGTATTCCGACGATTATACAAGATCAGCTGGTCCGTCAGTGATAGTCACTAAGACGTGACTGATTTCCTAAGAACAGACAGATTAATATAGACGATTGAGTCCATGCCAGATCTGCTGATGCTGATGTGTAAGTGGTAATGATTAATACTAATCAAAATCACAACTAAGGATTTGCAACACGTAGCTTAATGCTGTGAGATAATAATAATAATAATAATAATAATAATAATAATAATAATAATAAGGACTTTGTATACCGTATTATCTTTAGAAGCTCTAAGCGCTTTACAACATCTGTAATGATTTGACTACAAAAACAAAAGCAAACACCATGAAATTAGAAAACAACAAAATGCTGAAAATATTAAAGGTAGGAAACATTATTAGGTCTTTAAGTTTGTTCTTGCAGTCGAAAAAGGTGCGTTTTAAGAGCAGTCTTGAAAGTATCACTGTGTCTCAGTGTCTAATTTCAATGGGCAATTTGTTCCACTTTGCAGTGTCCTGGTATGCAAAAGAACGTTGTCCATATGACTTCGTTTTCTTAGTGGGAATAATGAATATACGATTGTCAGAAGAGGTATGTAAGAATCTTGCTGGTGTGTACACATGGGTAAGGCCAGATATGTTGGACTGGAGTCCGTCAGTGAAACATAGTATAGAGAGCAAATTTTGTGTCTGATTCTGGATCAAATGGATAGCCAGTATATGATACAGAGCAACGTGGAGGTGTGCTCTGATCGTTCTACTCTAAGTATGATCTGAACAGCTATGTTTTGCAGTATCTGGAGTAGATATTGAGACGAACCAGACAGAATTGAGTTAAATAGTCAAGTCTTGAAAGTAGTAATGAACATAAAAGTATTTTAATGGCATCAGCTGAAAGATATTTACAAAAAGAGCTGATGCGTCTCAGCTCAAGATATGCAGCTTTGCATATGTTTATAACATGTTGGTGCAATGTGAGAGTACTGTCCAGAGTAACACACATGTTTCGTACTGACTGAATTTAATGTTGGTGTTGCTGATATTTATTGTTTGAGGTACAATATGTGAATGGTAAAGTATTTGTGTTGTGATCAGAATGTCCTCGTGGTTTTATAATTCATCTGCAGCATGTTACATATCATCTATGATTTCAAATTAGAAATGCACCTCTCTACTCCTTGGATGGTAGCATCAACTTCAGTTGGGTGGCTAGACTTGTATATTTGGGTGTCATCAGCATACAATTGGTGAGACACTGGATGATTATCTATTACACTTGAAAGCTGCTGAGTGTGTAAAAGAAAGAGCACAGACCTCCGTGGAACACCACAACATATATAAACTGGGCTGGAGTGGATTCCGTTTGCAGATACAATTGATTGACTAAGTAACAGGTAGCGTTTTTACAATTTATCAAAGGATATAATGTACCAACACGTGACTTTTTAAACACAACAAAGAAATACTTTGAAATCCCATCAGAACAATATTTACACTGCCCTCGGTCGTGGCAGAACAATTTAATGTTGACACATTTATTGATGAATACGGTAATGAAGATTTTTTTTTTTTTTTTTTGGTAAATGAACATTAACAGGAACTGGGGGGGAGGGGGAGATCATATTATTATGATTATGTGTGATGGAGATCAGATACTGAATTATGCGCATTTTGGTATTGAATTTGATCGGATTAAAAAGATATCTAATTCGTCAGATTGATGGGATTATTATGTAAAATAGATCAGATTATCAAACAATTTCTTCAGATTTCTCGAACAATGTCATCAAATTGATGGGATAAATGGTACAAAAAATAATGAAAATATCGAAAATAATATAAGAATAAATATATATTTGTAACATAATTTTTTTCTGTTGCTGATATTCTGTTAATTTGTTGCGTAAATAAAAAGAAAAATGAAAATCAGTCACATTTTAGGATTTTTGTATGGTCAAACCTCAAGCGAGTTTGTAATTGATTTTGATGATTTTCGATAAATTATCGCATAACACACTGAAATGATATTTTTATATTATAAAACTTTTTATTGTGTATCAACTGATTTAAGAGGAAAGGAAGCATAAGAATAAAGCGAAACAAATTAGAGAATCGCTTGAGGTTTGATCACTCAAAAACAAAGTGCAAATCGACTGATTTTCTAATGACAAAATGACTAAAATCAGTATTAAAAAGAACGAAAGATATTAATCCAACAATTCAGATTTTACTGAGAGAAAAATAGTATTCAACTATTTCAGATTTTCTTTTCAAAATTGTCTAATTTAAACCTTTGACAAATTAAAAACAGAAAATATATTTACTTTTATTTATAGTTTCACTTTGATTATTCATTCAGTGAAATACTCTGATTCAAGTCTGCTACTTTCATTTTCACTACTGTTATTTATGACAGCGTTATTTTTCTTCTTCTCACTATCTGATATAATCTTATCTAGTTGTCTAACACGTGTATTGATAGTTGTTTTCTTTTTTTGCTTCGTATTTGTGAGTTTGTATTTAATTTTGCCCATCGCTATATATAATATTTTTTTTTTATCGGGGCCCCGAGTGGCCGAGTGGTCTAAAGCGCTGTCCGTTACGGACCACTGCCATCTCACCTCTGTCTGCGTGTGTTCGAGTCTAAGATTTGGCAAATGTAGTTATGTGAGAAAGCTTGCCAGTAGCTTCTCGTGGGTCGGTGGTTCTTTCCGGGGTTTGTCCGGTTTCTTCCTCCACCATTAATACTGGCCGCCATGTATAGCCTATATTGTGCTGAAAAAATGGCGTTAAACCATAAAAAAAAACAAACAAAAACAATATATAATATTTTAATTTAAATATTTGTCTTAATTATACTATGAAGGAGTTTGCGAGATTATTAAAATCAATCCTTCTAAATCTAGATGTTATCGTGACAGAAGTACACCTGATTTAATGAAGAAAGATCTGTTTGATCCGACGAAGAATCTGATTGAAAGTGGTAGTGTCGCTAAGAAAGAAATTCGCAAAACTGGTGCATATCATGTATTGTCACATTCAAAATCATACGCAACACCAAATTTATCCATGCTATTATGAACGACCCACGAGCAGCAACGATCAATAATTATCTCGACGATAAAAAATATATTCTTAAAATATAATTTATCGTATTAGCAGAAACAGACAATAATACTTGGATTTGTCACATAATTAGAAAGAAAAAAACTTTTGTTTTGCCTCAGAAATATTTGATTGTGTTGTGTATGCGTATAGCGCTTTCTGGGACGAACAGGTGTGTTTTCCAGACAAGCGAAAGAATCAACATATGTCTCGCCGCAGTAAACTACTTGCGGCTACGGACATCATAATCACGATATGCATGGGTTTTTTACCCTGAATATTACTCACTATACTATGAATTAAGCAAGATTAAGGTATAATCGGCAGTGATCTTTTTGGATCTGGTGAAGAGAGCACGCATTTTCACGCGGTATTTCTAAAAGTCATAAGGGTGATTGTTGAATTTATATTTTATTTGATATGCGAAGTTAATTGAGTTTGTGTTGTCATATCGTGCAATGATTCATGTATTACAACGCATATTTGAAACGTCGTGAACTGTGAATTTCAAATTGTTTTTAAGAGTTTAAGGTATTAGTATTTTCCTGAACTCGTTATTATTACCAGTTGATTTTATTATAGCTTATGAGGTTAGGTGGTTACGACGTTACGAGGTGATGTAACGAGACTGATGAGTTTAGCTAACGAATAGAGCTACCTAGATGTCTATATGTGTGTACGTATGTCTGTACATGTGGTGGAGCCACGCCTGTAGACGTAGCTAATACAAGGGTGCTGTATGCTGTCTGTACGTGTAGACGTATGATTGACTGTAAATGTAGTGGATCCATGAAAGGGTGAGCGGACGATACAAGAGAGTGGGCTAACCCAAGGAACGTAAACTGTGCGGTGTACCGGTGTATGAATCTTGCGACTGTACAAGGGTCAAGAAGCATGTTTATTCCAATTGTTGTTTAAATTGGTATATTTGTATTTACATGAGATTATTTTGAATCTTAGTTGAATTCCAGGAGATTTGTGAATCTTACTGACAGTGCAGAGCATTTGAAACGTATTTGAAAACTTGAGATTGTTTGAATCCCAAGCCTAGTCTATACGTGAAACTATATGAATATCTTAGTGTGTACTATTATTTAAAACTGAGGTTTCTTGAAGCTGTGTATTAGAGAGATATATTATTGGTTTATTTTGAATGTGTGAATGTTAGTATAGAGTGATTGGATCAATTGTATATTGAGAGTGTGTTAGAATCATTGTATTTTTACATCATACATTTTTCTTTACTAATTAAGTTAATACATTTTCATCTTTCACACATTGTGTTTGAATTATTCATTTAATCCAAAACCCACTCGGTTACAATTCTGCGACAGGATTAGACAGTCCTTTATAATGAAAAAATTGCTAGACTGAATACAGATTCCAAAGCATGAATGTAGACTGGTTATGAACGCCCGTATCATGTAACAGCGTTTATTTATGAAGTATATCCACTGAATGATTAACCCAGCGCTAAGGTTTTAAAACCAATGAACTTTTTGAAAACAAATTGTGTAGCCGAATGAGTAACGGAACATTTCACAAATGCGATATGTGGAAACGGTTCTTAGACGTAAACAAAATAAACTAGTGGGCAGAAATATTTAAAGACACGAGAGCGTCTATCAAAAACGTTGCTGAGCTACGAAAGAAACTAAAAATTCCCATACTAATAAAAGCAAAAACCGGAGCGATTTTGCACAATTGAAAATATAAATTTAAGGGAGCTTTGATTTAAATTATTGATCACAATAAAAAATAAAATCAGAATATAAGTAGGTACCGACTCTATTGTTACGAAATATAATCAACAGAAAATTAATCATATTTCATGAAATAAGCAATTATAACATATTATCCGCAGAAAGAAGTTTGGTTACCACAAGAAAAGAAATATTCCGATGATGAAAATCTTGATGTAACAGTATTTTGAAAATAAATCTGCAAAATATCTTGGCAGAAGAATAATCGGTAAATTTACCCATCTTCAAATGAGGGCAACGTTTGACCTCCCAATTTAAAATCATGTTCGCCCTCCCTTTTTATTTGCAATGGTTCCGAATTTCTTTGATATTATTCTCCCTTTTTCTATCTTCTAACTCGAAAGCTTCTGATCTCACTTGTGTTTCCCTTTCTAACATTTTATCCTCTACTTTCCTTAGCAGTTCTACCTTTTCCCTTTTTGCGTCCCTATCCCATCCCATCCTTTCTTTTTCTGTCTGCTTTTCTAGTTCTATCATCTCCATCTCCAATTATATACATTCCCTCTAGGCTTCCTAACTCTATCTTTTCCTTTTAAAAGCCATTTTTTTTTCTTTGGCTTCTCTTTCTCTATCTAGTTTTTCCCTTTCTGCTTGTTTTTCTAATGCTATCTTCCCCTTCGTTAATTATATCAACAACTTCTTAGCTTCCCTTTCTAGCTCTAGTTTTACCCTTTCATTGATCCCCTTCCCTAGCATGTTCTTCACGAACGAAATTTCTAAGGGACTCCCCATCGTAGACAAACTGTTTTCTCAGTTCTATAGGTTCTTTCATTGATGACATTTCAAACGTTTGGTGCGTCCAACTTAAAGTGCAATACTATACAAAAGGCGTAATTACTATTTCAACAAATCGTATTTGTCTTTCTCGAAAGGCAACAAAAACATAAAATGTGTGCAAAAATATAATAATGCTATGTGTGTACTTAACCTCGTTGTCTTGTCAAGAGAGTCTGAAACACACAACAGAGTATACAAATATAATGAAACAATATTTGTATTCCGTTAAATCCGAAATAATCCCACTTCTGACACGACGTGTAACAAAATAACCGGGTGGGAGTTTCGGATTCACAACAAAACACTTGACGATGATATAAATACAATGTTTAATAATAAATAACTTGAGTGCGAATTAGTTATGAATGTGTGAATTCAATTAATCAAAATATTGGATTAATTAACATAAGTACATACAAATGTAATAATGAAAATTACAATTAAATTACTTTAGAAAATACGAAGTCAAGGGGTTTCACAGTGATTTCACAATAAAACGATGGATATAGTTTAATCAGCTAGTAAACAATGTAGAATTGTACTCCTGTAGTAAAATAATTTCACTCAAATAGTGAAATATTGCAAACAAAAAGAGACAGATATACAACTCATCTTTACAATCTCGAAAGATCAATGGGTTTAACGAACCCCAAAATTATTCCACGGCTAATGGATTATATGTAAAGAGATACCCTCCGTCATCAGCACATCTGTTTTCAGCTCCACGGCTGCTACAGTTCAGTTTCACAGCTGTTACGGTTAATTCCTGTAGTTGGGTTTACAGCTTGTACCACGTCGATCCCGATCACTCCAATAACTTTAAACGCTCTGGTCACTTTTGTCACTCTAGACACTCCAAACCCTCTGCACGCTCCATATACACTGGACGGCTCTACACAGCTCTACACAATGGAAAATATATTCAATACAGTGTACTATACATGATACGCACATATTAGGTAAACGTAATAACGTTATACTCTGTACGTTATACAGATTATATTACCGGCACAATCATTACAAAACAACAAGTTCAGAAGTTAATCTAATACTGCTAGATAAGAATCCTACTAAACATAGAAGTGGACTCCTGAATAATTGGGTGAAAATACATTCCAAAGATCATCAATTGGAATGAAATATGCACAGAACATATATTAAAATATTTCTTGATTGGTTGTTAACAAAATATTCTGCTGTGATAATGTAAGGATATCATGGTCAACCACCATCATTTGATGTATTGTATCCTGATAGGCTAATAGGTTTTATATATTATTATGAGGAAATAACTATTGATCATTGACCGCTCGATCAGACTAATCTGACTACAACCAACTAAAGTTCAGTGTGAAATATTGCGTGATATAATTTCAGAAACAAATATAACCTATTTTTGGAATCTGTGGAGAAGATATGATTTTGATAGTCGCAAGTAGAAAGATAGTTCGTGATCTACTTGAACAACAATTATTTTCGTTACATATATCTGTTCCACAAATAGTCTTACATATTTTAACTCCGTAAACAGAGACGTGAAGGTTCCAAGTTTGATTCATGATTTCGGAATGGAAGAATGGAGGCAATTGGGCGACTGCTTGCACATGAATGGCAAAATGTTGGATACTGACCAATAAAACTTGCAAAGACATTCATGAAGCACTGTCTCTTTCCGGACACTGATGTTACCAATAATGAGCTTTTAGAGGATTTTTTAAGTTTATCTTACTGTCATATAGAGATGTTTTGGAGAAGGGATTCAGTGACTTTACTTCAGTTTGCTCGAAGACTTGTTGGATACTCTGTATGCCCATGAATGACGGACTTAGGTCAGCGGGGAACATTTTTAAAGCTGTCCTTTTCGAAAAAGCTCAAAAGGAGATGATTCAAATGGCTGTGCATGTATATGACTGTTGGCGAGATATCCTGAAGGGACTCTGCATCAGCACTGAAAATCTCAATAATGGTTGCTCGACCCTGATTCCGAGTTATAGAGACGTTGTACAGATGTTTCAAATTCCAGAATTACGAGATAGCAAGTCGTAATTTACGAGATAAAAAAAATTGATTTCAACGTGGTACTAACATACTTCCGTAATGGGAAGCGACTGGTAAGCATTATCACACACATGACGTCGGTGGAACCAAGAATGGACCCTACACGGACATAATTGAGATACTACTACTACTACTACTACTACTACTACTACTACTACAATAATAATAATAATAATAATAATAATAATAATAATAATAATAATAATAATAATAATAATAATAATAACAATAATGAGGACTTTGTACTACGCCTAATCTTTAGAAGTCCTAAGTGCTTGACATCATATATAATGATACGACTACCCAAAACAATGTCTGTGTGAGTTATCTGTAAAGATGACTGCTCTAGACCACTGATTCTTCCTAAATTTAACGAAGGAAGTTAAAATTCTCGAACTTGAGTTTAGCAATTAATATACTGAGTTATTCGATGACAACATCGGTTAATACAACAACAAAGCCCCAAAGAAGCAATTAATAACAGATTGTATGAAACGATTATTGTTTACACTGAATCTAATCATTAAATATATTTTTAAAAGGGTATGTATGTGTATCAGTCTATCTTTTATTTTGCAAATGTTCAAAATACTATATATGTATTAATTATTCAGCTCAGGGCTGCTTGTGATGTAAATGATAAAGGAACAGAGAGTTTCTGACACAACGGATTTTACTTTGAAGTGGTAGTAACACGTTTCCTCTGATATGTGTAATTTGTTTTCATTTTGTAAACTGGAATTTTCGAATACTTGTTTCTATGCTTCGCTTGATGCGTTCTGGTCAACAGATGTTCAATTCATGAAATCAATCATGTATTTATAGTTTCATTTAACTTCTACTGAGACACCAGTTTACAGCTGTTGCCAGATCCTATAGTGCTCACAAGTTAGTATAGGTCGTAATTCAATATACTTTGTTAAAGCATACTCAATCAGATGGTAAGGTGTCTATGTATGTATGTATGTATGTATGTATGTATGTATGTATGTATGTATGTATATATATATATATATATATATATATATATATATATATATATATATATATATATATATATATATATATGTCTGTGTCTGTCTGTCTTTATATATGTATGTCTATCTATTTATTAATAGATATGTCCATACGTCTGTATCACTTTCAAAGATTTGTTTACACGTACAAAATAGTCCTTCACTCAGCTACATAACTAGATAGTTTTGAATGATACGTTTCTTCTGTTATTGGACAAATTAGATCATAAGTAAACAAATTATGTTTAGTTTCAATAGAGGGTTCATTAGAGAGACTTCGGAATATGCTCAGTTTCAATAGAGGGTTGATTAGAGAGACTTCGGAATATGCTCAGTTTCAATAGAGGGGGTTTATTAGAGAGACTTCAGACTATGTTTAGTTTCAATAGAGGGTTGATTAGACAGACTTCGGAATATGTTTAGTTTCAACTGAGGGCTGATTAGAGAGACTTCGGAATATGCTCAGTTTCAACAGGGGCTTTATTAGAGAGACTTCAGACTATGTTTAGTTTCAATAGAGGGTTGATGAGAGAGACTTCGGAATATGTTTAGTTTCAACAGAGGGTTGATTAGAGAGACTTCGGACTACGCTCAGTTTCAATAGGGGTTTATTAGAGAGTCTTCGGACTATGCTCAGTTTCAATAGGGGTTTATTAGAGAGACTTCGGAATATATTTAGTTTCAATAGAGGGTTGATTAGAGAGACTTCGGACTATGCTCAGTTTCAATAGAGGGTTGTTTAGAGAGACCTCGGAGTATGCTCAATTTCAAGGGTCGAGCAGAGAGTCTTAGCGATTCAACATATAAAAACCATATAATTACCAATCGATTGCACAAGTATGACGCTTTCTGAAATATAGTGTACTTACCCACTCAAAGTGGTTCTTCTACTTTATGAGGAAGAACATAGAAAAAGAAGAAAAATGTTAAATTTCGACAAGGACACTCCACAATCCTTATTCTACATCCGTTTATTAACCTTGACCGAATGTGTGGTAGAAGTCTGGATGATGAATACATACAGTGATTTTGAAGTGTACGTTGTAGAATAGTAGTTAGTTGGGAGTATAAATTATGTTCATACTTTTAAAGTGTACGCTGTAGAATAGTAGTTAGTTGGGAGTATAAATTATGTTCATACTTTTAAAGTGTACGTTGTAGAATAGTAGTTAGCTGGGAGTATAAATTATGTTCATACTTTTAAAGTGTACGTTGTAGAATAGTAGTTAGTTGGGAGTATAAATTATGTTCATACTTTTTGTTTCAGATGTCAATGTCCATTGAATCACTAATGATCGCACACATGCCAACCAAATGAACGATAAAGGAATATAAGGATACTTTTTTCTTCTTGTGGGTTTAACGCCATCTTTTGATCAGCACACGATAGGCTATTAATGGCAGCAGGTATATCTGTTGGAGGAAGAAACTCTGTGTGTGTGTGTGTGTGTGTGTGTGTGTGTGTGTGTGTGTGTGACTTGGACTTTTAACGTAGCTTTAACAATGTTTCAGTGATATCATTACGATGTCTGCATTGTGGCAGTTTATGGTGATGTTTTGGCAGTGGGACATCATGCCGAAGACATGTATCATAATGTCCCACCCAGTTACATTATCCTGACATCAGGCCGACCAGTCCTAACACTAACCTCTCAATGCTGAGCGCCATGCGAGGCAGCTGTCAAAACCATTTTTAAAAGTCTTGGTAAGACCTGACCGGTGTTCAAATCCGAGTCTGACGCTCGAACCATTAGATCACCGGAGAGGTTGGAGAATCTGGGAAAACTCCAAGAAGAATCACCAGTCTACGGGAAGGCATTGGCATACCCACGTTTGACGAGTCTTCGTCTAGAATCCAGGTTGACAGAGGTGGGATGCCATTGATTGATTAAGGTTGTCCCCTGGAATAACAAGAAAATTCCAGGAAAGTTGTAATAATATGATTTAAAGGTTCAACTTGAAAAAAAATACTGTTCATCATTCAAGTTTTAACAAATTGCAAATTCCAAATTGGAGTTTAAATTCGAAAAGCATTAAATGTCATGAAAAAACAGCGTATTCGTAGTACAGCATATATGACGGTCACAGAGAATCGGTACTGCTGCAAACGTTATGATACACAGTAATTACATCACGACGCTAGAAAAATGAGTTGCTTTTATTTTTTTTGTTGCAGTATAGATTAGACAAGAAAAATCGTTTATATTTGTATGGGAGTAGACGGGAATAATGTGTTGTAATAACGACATAGACTTATAGTTATGGCGCATCATTGGACATACAAAGATGCCTCCAAAAGCAGGTTTCATCTCTCTCTAACTTCCTCTCTTTCTGTGTCTGTATAT